>OLKM01003000.1:0-22500 GCA_900291075.1 Melanogrammus aeglefinus | reverse complement strand
AAAATTGGAATCAAATAAAGTGACAGCTGAATGAAAAGCGCAAAGCATTTCTAAAAATGCAGAAATGTAAAATGAATTTAACTGAAGAATCTGAAAGTTGAAATGTATTGCAGTGCACAGTTCACCTTGAATTGCATTATCTGAAGAAGCAAAGTGCTGAAATACATTGTTACAAAAGCTGGGAGCTAAACTGTAATGCTGTCAAAGCTGGAAGATAGTATTAGTAGTGATACTAGCTGTAGTAGTAGTAGTAGTACTAATAGGTAGTAGTAGCTGAAGTAGTAGTAGTAGTTGCTGAAGTAGTAGTAGTAGTAGTAGTAGTAGCTGAAGTAGAAGTAGTAGCTGAGGTAGAAGTAGTCACTGAAGTAGTAGTCGATGAAGTAGTAGTAGTAGCTGAAGTTATAGTGGTACTAGCTGCACAAACGATGAAAACTTATGAAAGGTATGGTATTGATTGATGTTTGTAGAAAGAATTATAATAAAGCTTTTCTTTTTAACCAGCCAAATTGTATTTACTCGCCTAATGCTAATTCTTCCAGCATTATTAAAAGTCGCCCAAACTGGCAACGCTGCCTGAACGTCATAAAAAGCAGTCCAATTGAGCGAGAAAAACTGCCCCATCTGGCAAAACTGCCCGTATGTCCTCGCGCTTTAACCTTGGCGTCAATCAATGTGACCAACTGAAACAAGCCGACATGGAATTTAAACTGTTATTTCGAAAGAAGTATAAAGGTAATCGAAATTCAGATTATTGAAGATACAAGTATGTTGATTTGTAAAAACCTTTGAATGAAGGTTAAAGATAAAATATTGACCAAGTCACAAAGTCTGAAGTTGTTAGTGTCAGAGAATGGGTGGATGGCTCCGCTGTCCTCCCATTGGCTTCCATTGTAAATTTTAAAAGTAGAATATATTTTAAAAATCTGAAATGAAGCGGGTGATTCCAAGCTAATCTGAACATTTTAGAATTGGAATTGAGTCTCTAGGTGTAAAATTGAGGAAGGAGATAGGTCCCAAAGTTTGTTGAGAATAATAAAGAAGAAAGAATAAAACTTAAGAAGAACAATAGGTGAGCGCTGCATGCAGCACTCACCTAATAACCAGATGAACCAACATATGTAGAAACAAGCCAGAGGATGGCTTCCTTCAACAGCAAGACAACAGAACAAGTTCTGAAAGACCAACCCTCTTCCATATTAAATAGATGAGATGTAGTCAGTCAGTCTCTAGTGTAAAGTAATATTGTGAGTCAAAGCAGTGATGTGTTCAGAATATAGACCAGCCTATATCATCTCACATCAAGACAATTCCAACCTTACATTCCTTTTTATTTGACCTTTATTCTTGCAGGAATAAACACATTGAGTTTCAACACCTCTCTTTCAATGCTGACCTTACAGCCTTCATAGGAAATCATTTACTTTTAGTAGGAAACCACATGGTGATATATAAACAAAATGCATGTTTTATATGTATTCCTCTGATCTAGGATTCTGATTTCTTTTTCTATTTGTGTTCTTCTGAAGCTCTGACACTTTGGGACCTGGAAGCCTTAAAGAAAGATACAAATGAAAGACCCCAACCAAGCATTGACTTTGAGATAGTTGCATCTGACTCCATCGAAGACAAATCTTCTGCATTGAATCTTGAAGCTTCATTGAAAGCCAGTTTTCTGTGTGGACTGGTTGAGGTAGATGGCTCTGCTCAATTTCTCAAAGATTCTAAGATTTCCAGAAATCAGGCTAGAGTGACACTAAAATATAAAACCACCACCAAGTTGAAAGAGCTGTCAATGAATTACATTTGCAGAGGTAATGTGAAGCATCCAGATGTTTTTGAGTCGGGACAAGCAACACACGTAGTGACAAGAATCCTTTATGGGGCACAAGCCTTCTTTGTGTTTGACCGTGAGGTGTCAGAAAAGGAGGATAGGCAAGACATTGAGGGCAATCTAAAGGTGCTGATCAAGAAGATACCCACCTTGAAGATAGGCAGTCAAGGTTCTCTGAACATGGCAGACAAGGACATGGCAAATGTTGACAAGTTATCCTGCAATTTCCATGGGGACTTTAACCTTGAGAAACACCCTGTGTCCTTTCATGAGGCAATAGAAGTCTATCAAAGCCTACCTCAGCTAACTGGAACCAACGGAGGGAACGCCGTGCCTCAGAAGGTCTGGTTAATGCCACTGAAGACTCTAGATTCCACTGCTGCTGAACTAGTTCGGCAGATAAGTGATAGGTTCATCAAGGAGGCTCAGAAAGTCCTGGAGTACCTTAGCGAGCTTGAAAGGAGATGCAATGATGCAGAACGATGCACAACAACCAAGCAATTCCCACAGATTATCAAAAAGTTAAAGGATTTTAAAGAGCTGGTTTTTCAGTACAAACTAGCATTCCAGAATATTATGGCAAGGGAACTCCCATTGATCAGAGGAGGAGGAGAGGAGGAAAGTGTTCTCGCAAAGATCCTGAAAAAAGTACATTCCTCTCCCTTCAAAAGTGGTGAACTCAATCAGTGGATGGGTTGCAAAGAGACAGAAATCAAAATCATCAGCTCTCTGATTGACAAAATGCCCAACACAGTGATCGTTGCGACCAGTCGCACTCTGCACTATGAGATCCAAAGTGGAGATTTCAGACATACAGTGTGCTTTGTCTTTACCTCCCTGGATGGCCCAGAGCCTTACCTTTCAGCTCTGTCAAACTACTTGGATGAAACCAAACCAGACGACGTGCCATGTGCTTATGATTTGGAAAAAGAACAATGGTTTTCCTCAAATGTAGCGTACGAGAAAATTATGCTCTTCAAAGATTTTGCCGTGGCCAACAAAGAGAACAAAAGCATCAAGTTTTTAGCAGGTGCAATAAGAGATGATGAGAAGAAAGGTGCAACTCTCCACCTCTACAAGGACGGGTCCTTAGCCAACTGCAACTTTGAACCACCTTCGAAGCCAGAGATGAACACAGGTGACATAACCCATAACAGTGTAACACTGAATATTTCCCCACCTCGATTTGGGTTAACAACTGTCACCCACTACACTGTTGAGTTCTGTGTCCATGGAGATGATATTTGGCACCAACAAATAAAAAGCAAGGCTGGAGATGTCACAGTGTCCGGCTTGAAGATTAATGAAGAGTATCAGTTCAGATGTAGAGCCTGGTGCGCAGTCGGCCTCGGACCGGCCTGTGAAGGTAGCCCTGTAATTAAAACCTTAGCATCCAGTCCTCCAGAAAAACTACATGTGGAATGTTATTCTACAGAGTTATCAGTCAGCTGGGAGAAACCATCTGACCTTGGACATGGAGTGGAGGCCAAGCAATACATATTAGAACATGCTGAAACATCTCCAGAAATGAACCCTGAAGAGTGTATATGGAGCAAACTAACGTTCACAGCCAACGACTCCCAAATAGTCATTCCAGGGCTGCAGCCTTCAACGCGATACACTGTCCGGGTCAGATGTGACTGTGGAGTTGCTGGCCTTGGCAAAGAGGAATCAGTAGTTGTGTGCACAAAAAAGCTATCTGATAAACTGGCTACATCAATCAAAGCATTGAGCAAAGAAATAGAACCTGGTTCTCCTTCAGTTTTTAAGTTACGCCTGATGGAAAACGATAATGGGATAGATGGATGCAAGAGCTACACATTTGGCAAGGACAGCAATAAGCCAAATCGCACTGTCATGTTTCTGGGGGCAACAGGTTCTGGGAAGTCAACTCTGATCAATGGAATGATCAACTACATCCTGGGCATAGATTGGAAAGACTCTTTCCGCTTCAAACTAATCAATGAGGATCAGTCAAAGTCACAAGCTGAAAGTCAGACTACCCACGTAACCACCTACAAAATCAACCATCAAGATGGCTTCAAAGTTCCTTATTCTCTAATCTTTGTTGACACTCCGGGTTTCGGGGACACAAGGGGAATAGAGAGTGACAAGGCAATCACAGAGCAGATCAGGAGTCTCTTCACCTCGGCAAATGGAGTCTTTGAGATAGATGCAATTTGTTTTGTCACGCAGGCCTCTCAAGTAAGACTAACGGCTTCACAGAGGTATGTGTTTGATTCGGTGCTGTCCATCTTTGGCAAGGACGTGGCAGAGAACATTTGCATTCTGGTCACATTTGCAGACGGTCAGCAGCCTCCTGTTCTTCAGGCGATCAATGCAGCCGAAATTCCATGTCCTAAAACCCACGAAGACCTTCCGGTGCACCACAAATTCAACAACTCTGCACTTTTTGCTGAAAATAAATCTTTCAGTGACAGAGCTGATCAGGACTCAAAATCATCAAAATATCAAAAAAAACAAAAGATGGATGTTAGCAACTTTGATGCAATGTTTTGGGAAATGGGGGCCGGCAGCATGGAAACATTCTTCATTGCCTTGGGACAAATGACAACCAAAAGCCTGCTGTTAACCAAAGAGGTTCTCAATGAGCGAAAGCAGTTGGAGGCGGCTGTGGAAGGAATCCAGCCCCAGGTACGGGCGGGGTTGGCGAAACTGGATGAGATCCGATCAACCCAACAACAGATGGAAAAGCACAACGCTGACATCACTTCCAATGAAAACTTTCAATTTGTAGTTGAAATCACCAAGCCTGTTCAAAAAGAGCTTACCAAAGAGGGAGAGTTCCTTACTAACTGTCAGCAGTGTTGCATTACCTGTCATTACCCCTGTGGCATAGCAGACGATGCAGAAAAGATTTATTGCATTGCCATGAAGGATGGGAAATGCACGGTTTGCCCTGGAAATTGTGACTGGAAAATACATTTCAACCAGAGATATAGGTGGGACTACGTCAAGGAGAAGCAGATGACGACAGTAAAAGAGCTGAAAGACAAGTATGAAAATGCCACTAAGCTGAAGATCTCTGTCGAGCAACTGATTAAACTCCAGGAAGAGGAGGTTGCCAATCTGCAGGATGAGATAATGTTCCTGATGGACAAGTCGTCTCGCTGTATAGCTCGGTTGAAGGATATAGCTCTGCGGCCTAACCCGCTGAGCACGCCAGAGTACATCGACATGCTCATTGAGGGAGAGAAGTCAGAGGCCAAAGAGGGTTACCTGGCACGGATTCAGTCTCTCGACAAAATGAAAGGAAATGCCCAAATCATGGTCAAGGCTTCCGAAGGGGAGACGCTCAGTATATCAGAGGAAAAATACATTGAACGAACAAAGAAAAGAACGGAAAAAAAGGGATTCGGCACCAAACTTTACGTTTGGTTTAACAGTCACATTCACAGGCCTTCCCAGGCCAGTCTTGAGTCCGGGGTCCTCCTCGAGGTCACCTCCCCACTGGACGTGCCTGGTACACCTCCCTAGGGGGAGGCGCGCAGTGGGCAACCTTACCAGATGCCCAGACTGGCATAGTGTTAGTCCTAGCTTAGAAAATATATTCATATAACAAATTATGTCCACTGGGGATTGGCAACACAGTTTTTCTTGGATTAGACACCCAAACATTTTATTTGAAAGCGATGGCATTTGTTTTAAATAGACATGTGAGATGCTCTTTTTGAATATACAGTAACAGCAATTACAAAGCACAGGTCTTCTGTTTGTATAGGTTAAAATAGTATCCTTCTCAGGTAATGGCCTTTGTTCATTTCACCTCCTTGTTTCTGCTGCAAATCGTCGGGGCAATTGCTCTGTCGCTAGCTTAGCCACTTTTTAGTTTAACACGGTTTTAAACTCAAGAAGTCACGTGACGTCTTAAGCTCCATTGCTGTGTCATATGTACTTGTGGTTTAACCTGCAGCTGCGTTTTACCTGGATCTTAATTGCTGTGTCTTCAGAGAAATTCACATCAGACCCGACACACACAGAATTAGTTTTATGAATTATTATTAATTCATTAATAATAATCATTAATTAGGTATGATACAGTTACACTTATTACACCAGATAGGCATTCAGTACAATACAGGCTACGGTATAGGAATTGCTAAAAGTGCTCAACTAAAAATCTACAAAGAACAGATTATTTATTATTTTATTTATTATTTCTTCGGAGCGTGGTGGTGTTGTCTTTCCTTGGATTTTCCACTGTGTCCACAACACCTCGAATGCAGTGCAGCAAATATAATATTTGCTCCTCGTTGCAGTTCTCTATCCGTGACATGTTAATCGACATGATCCTAACTGTGCGTTCACACAAAAACCGAATTGCGCTGCAAAGACGCTTTGGTCGCTCATAAAAAATCTCTGTGAATATTTCTGTTTGCTTTTGTCGCTCAAGTCGCTCATGACGTACAATTCAATTTTGCAGACGCATTTAAAGGAGCCGTATGCTTTTAGTACAGACAGCCATATCAAAGAGTGAACTCCCATACACTTTGGCCATATTGCAGAGACGGATTTGCTTGTTGGATAAAGTGCTTCGACAGCAAGTAGGACAGTGATTCCCCTCCAATATAATTAAATATTAAAAAAAATCCTAAAATGTAGTTACAACCGAGAACAAAAAAAACGTTGCGTGCTGTAGTAGGCTAGTTAAAATATGTTTCACTGATCTGCATCTGCAAATCATGATCTGCACTCATTCGACAAACAAATTGACATTGGCGCACATGGCTAATTTGCATAGGCGCACAGGACTGGCTGGCTCCGCAAGGCAAATAATGGAACATATTGATCTATCTATCTAGGCCTATCTGTCCATCTATCTATCCATCTATCAACATGTGTGTAGTTTTAATGTGATGTATTTTGTGTATGTCCCATCAGACTTGTCTCCCTTGTTCTGTGTGGTCTTGTAGGCTACAGTCCTGTGTGAGCCGAATTACCTAAATGAATTCCCGACGATTTGTGTTGTTTGGTATTAATAAAGACTTGACTAGGCTATCTATCTATTGACCACAAAACAGAAACCACAGCTGTCATTATCACTGTCACTGACAGTGATATATCGTTTCACTTCTTATGACAAATGTACTTATTGTAAGTCACTTTGGATAAAAGCGTCTGCTAAATTTGTCAGCTGTCTATCCTCTAGGCTATTAAACTGCATTGAAGTGACATGTTTGTTCCTTGCATTATTCATTTGCATTATTATTGCATTATTATGTGTGCATTATTCCTTTGCACAACGTATTATTCATTTGCACAATGTATGTATTTTCGATATATGAAAACAATATCGTCCCATTCAGAGCACGGAAGATTAGTATGCTAGGATCTCGGTTAGCAGGCATGTATTGTGCCTATTTTACAATAATCTCAAACATTTCATTAACTCACACACCAGACCAACCAACCACGCGTGACACCTCCACCCAGGCCATAGCCTTTTTGTTGCGATCTCTGAAATGAAAAAGGCTTGGATCGTACAACACCGGGTGCCCAGTTACAGCTGCGATACATTTTTCAGTCGACATTTTGTACAGTCAGTAGGAACCAAAGAAGTAGGTAGGAACCAAAGTGCCGGTGTTCGTGTTCCCTGGGAGCGCTGACATCACTTCCAATGAAAACTTTCAATTTGAAGTTCAAATCACCAAGCCTGTTCAAATAGAGCTTACCAAAGCGGGAGAGTTCCTTACTAACTGTCAGCAGTGTTGCATTACCTGTCATTACCCCTGTGGCATAGCAGACGATGCAGAAAAGATTTATTGCATTGCCATGAAGGATGGGAAATGCACGGTTTGCCCTGGAAATTGTGACTGGAAAATACATTTCAACCAGAGATATAGGTGGGACTACGTCAAGGAGAAGCAGATGACGACAGTAAAAGAGCTGAAAGACAAGTATGAAAATGCCACTAAGCTGAAGATCTCTGTCGAGCAACTGATTAAACTCCAGGAAGAGGAGGTTGCCAATCTGCAGGATGAGATAATGTTCCTGATGGACAAGTCGTCTCGCTGTATAGCTCGGTTGAAGGATATAGCTCTGCGGCCTAACCCGCTGAGCACACCAGAGTACATTGACCTGCTCATTGAGGGAGAGAAGTTAGAGGGCAGAGAGGGTTACCTGGCACGGATTCAGTCTCTCGACAAAATGAAAGGAAATGCCCAAATCATGGTCAAGGCTTCCGAAGGGGAGACGCTCAGTATATCAGAGGAAAAATACATTGAACGAACAAAGAAAAGAACGGAAAAAAAGGGACTCGGCACCAAACTTTACATTTGGTTTAACAGTCACATTCACAGGCCTTCCCAGGCCAGTCTTGAGTCCGGGGTCCTCCTCGAGGTCACCTCCCCACTGGACGTGCCTGGTACACCTCCCTAGGGGGAGGCGCGCAGTGGGCAACCTTACCAGATGCCCAGACTGGCATAGTGTTAGTCCTAGCTTAGAAAATATATTCATATAACAAATTATGTCCACTGGGGATTGGCAACCACAGTTTTTCTTGGATTAGACACCAAAAACATTTTTATTTGAAAGCGATGGCATTTGTTTTAAATAGACATGTGAGATGCTCTTTTTGAATATACAGTAACAGCAATTACAAAGCACAGGTCTTCTGTTTGTATAGGTTAAAATAGTATCCTTCTCAGGTAATGGCCTTTGTTCATTTCACCTCCTTGTTTCTGCTGCAAATCGTCGGGGCAATTGCTCTGTCGCTAGCTTAGCCACTTTTTAGTTTAACACGGTTTTAAACTCAAGAAGTCACGTGACGTCTTAAGCTCCATTGCTGTGTCATATGTACTTGTGGTTTAACCTGCAGCTGCGTTTTACCTGGATCTTAATTGCTGTGTCTTCAGAGAAATTCACATCAGACACTAGAGGGCGTATTTTGTGCGTGTTAGTCTAATCTCAAAACGTGGTTTTAGAGGAGACTAAAGCAGTTTGCAGGATGAAACAAGGCTCCATCATAACCGACACACACAGAATTAGTTTTATGAATTATTATTAATTCATTAATAATAATCATTAATTAGGTATGATACAGTTACACTTATTACACCAGATAGGCATTCAGTACAATACAGGCTACGGTATAGGAATTGCTAAAAGTGCTCAACTTAAAAATTCTAACAAAGAACAGATTATTTATTATTTTATTTATTATTTCTTCGGAGCGTGGTGGTGTTGTCTTTCCTTGGATTTTCCACTGTGTCCACAACACCTCGAATGCAGTGCAGCAAATATAATATTTGCTCCTCGTTTGCAGTTCTCTATTCCGTGACATGTTAATCGACATGATCCTAACTGTGCGTTCACACAAAAACACCGAATTGCGCTGCAAAAGACGCTTTGGTCGCTCATAAAAAATCGCTGTGAATATTTCTGTTCGCTTTTGTCGCTCAAGTCGCTCATGACGTACAATTCAATTTTGCAGACGCATTTAAAGGAGCCGTATGCTTTTAGTACAGACAGCCATATCAAAGAGTGAACTCCCATACACTTTGGCCATATTGCAGAGACGGTTTTGCTTGTTGGATAAAGTGCTTCGACAGCAAGTAGGACAGTGATTCCCCTCCAATATAATTAAATATTAAAAAAAATCCTAAAATGTAGTTACAACCGAGAACAAAAAAAACGTTGCGTGCTGTAGTAGGCTAGTTAAAATATGTTTCACTGATCTGCATCTGCAAATCATGATCTGCACTCATTCGACAAACAAATTGACATTGGCGCACATGGCTAATTTGCATAGGCGCACAGGACTGGCTGGCTCCGCAAGGCAAATAATGGAACATATTGATCTATCTATCTTAGGGCCTATCTGTCCATCTATTCTATCCATCTATCAACATGTGTGTTAGTTTTTAATGTGATGTATTTTGTGTATGTCCCATCAGACTTGTCTCCCTTGTTTCTGTTGTGGTCTTGTAGGCTTACAGTTCCTGTGTGTGAGCCGAATTACCTTAAATGAATTCCCGACGATTTGTGTGTTGTTTGGTATTTAATAAAGACTTGACTAGGCTATCTATCTATTGACCACAAAACAGAAACCACAGCTGTCATTATCACTGTCACTGACAGTGATATATCGTTTCACTTCTTATGACAAATGTACTTATTGTAAGTCACTTTGGATAAAAGCGTCTGCTAAATTTGTCAGCTGTCTATCCTCTAGGCTATTAAACTGCATTGAAGTGACATGTTTGTTCCTTGCATTATTCATTTGCATTATTATTGCATTATTATGTGTGCATTATTCCTTTGCACAACGTATTATTCATTTGCACAATGTATGTATTTTCGATATATGAAAACAATATCGTCCCATTCAGAGCACGGAAGATTAGTATGCTAGGATCTCGGTTAGCAGGCATGTATTGTGCCTATTTTACAATAATCTCAAACATTTCATTAACTCACACACCAGACCAACCAACCACGCGTGACACCTCCACCCAGGCCATAGCCTTTTTGTTGCGATCTCTGAAATGAAAAAGGCTTGGATCGTACAACACCGGGTGCCCAGTTACAGCTGCGATACATTTTTCAGTCGACATTTTGTACAGTCAGTAGGAACCAAAGAAGTAGGTAGGAACCAAAGTGCCGGTGTTCGTGTTCCCTGGGATCCGCGCAGGCAAAGAGCGTCTATATTCCGATTGGCTGTCAGTGTTTGGCCGCTGAAATGCGTCATAGTAATTTGCATAAAGTTTAGCCGTCTTCAACTTTTTTTGGTCGCTCTGGTCGCTAACCTTTTGCCGCTGGTAGCGTTGGACACTTGTGTCGCTTTGGTCGCTCTTGCCCATGGAAAGTGAATGACTTCTGGTGGTTTGGTAGTAGCTCAATTCGCTTTTGGGGTGAACGCACAGTAACTTTCCTTCTACGAGAATTCATAGGCGTGACATTACCCTAATTACTCGCATAGGCCTATTAGTTTGTCTTTAATTAATTAAGTTATAACGTTTGCATACACACACCAAGAGAAAACAATGACAAGTAATTGATTGACGTAGGTGAGGGCAGATTCCAGACTCAGATTTCCACAAAAAGTAGCCTAGACTATTTCATAATATATGTCAACATTATTAGCGTTATTATTTCTTATAGTTTTATTATATTAAAGTTCACTTTACATTGCCATTAAGTTTTTGTTGGTAATTATAGCACAAAATACACCCAAGACTGCATCTTCTGGGGTATACTAAAAATCAGAGTACTTCCGGTTTCCAAGCAGTTTAAACCGAGTCAGCTAGGAATCAGCTGATCCTATACAAGTGTTACACAGAAATCACATTCAACCTCGTGCGCAGCTGCGTGTTAAACTCCAAAACCTTGGGTTTTAAGGAGGACGGTTTTAAAGTGCAGCAATGCTAACTGACACAGCAATTGGCCCATTAAGTTCAGGTTTGAGGTATACGTTTTGCCACAACTTTGTACTGATTTTTGACACAGGTAAACTTTTCCCTAATTTTTTTAACAATTTCAAAAAAAGTATACAAATAAAATTTAAATAATTGTATGAGGGTGGATTCTCAAAACTGTACCATCATCAGTATTGGAAGTATTGGTTTCGATCCACCCATCGCTATTTTCCACAGTAGGTGTTCACAGCAATTAGTCAGTTATTGACATCCTTCTTTGTCTGCTACATTAACTCATTTTATGCTTGTTCTTTGATATAATAACACAGTAGCTGTGTTATTAGTAATGAAATTGTGATCAATATTTGTTGGGTGTAAATGTGATTATGAATATTTTAGAGGAAATAGTATGCTGTAAAAAATAATATTTACAAAAATATAATCAATCAGCTGTATGCTTGCTATATGTCATCTTACTTAAAATATTAAACGAAATGAAAGATTGAAAAATGTCTGTATTTACTCAAGCCTATTTTTTGGTTTTTATATTAATTCAAGTTGGTTGTGTTGTGAAATATTAAAAGATAAGTCTCTAAACTGGATCGGTAAAGCGTTGAACTCCTGAACTCTACTGATCAAGCGGACAACTGGTAAGTTTAAACTAGTTCATGAAATCACCAGCAGGGGGTGACAACAAACTGTTTGTTTTGCTAAATGAATTATGTTGCCACCGACATACTCTACTCAATATGCCTTCACCTGAGCAGCAGGGGGCGCCGTTTCCCATTTTAATTGAAAACATCAGAAATGTAATGTTATTGATATGAGGACAGACAGACTTTTCTGAACAAGGTTCTTAGATGCTCTGTGGCCGATGGAGCGACTGCCTTGTCCTGAACAGGTGGAGGTCAGTGAGCCCTCCTTCTGGTGGAGCTCACTGTCCAGTCAATTAGCGCGGTTACCATCGCAGCTCCAACAGACATATTAACATGTGACTGCATACAAATGTGTCCAGAGATGGTGACTTATGTATGATAGAAAGCATTTTTGGCCCTTAACACTTATATTCAGAAACAACACAGCCTCAAAAAGCTATTGGCCTAAGCAACACCAGTAGAGGCATATACTTTTTCCTGAAATTGCAAACGTGCAAAATCCTAAATTTATATTTATGTGACATTCAGTCCAATGCTTGAAATATATCTGTCGAATTCTATAGGCTGTGGTAAAGTGTGCTGTGGGAAAGTGTGTAAAGTATGACCAAGTGTTTCTTTCTGTTAAATACATAGAACTTTATCAATCCCCAGGAGAAATTTGTTAATGTTTATCCCTATAAAACAACAATAATGGTAAAAAAAAATAAATACAAAACATGACGGTATCTCCAAAGTCAAACCATCAGAAGGCTCTACTTAACCTCTCCCCTACTCACCTCCACCAATGCAAAGCAAACAGAACTGAGTAGGGGAGGGTGTAGCCTTACTTTGAGAACGACCCAGAGAAAAGCAACGCAAATTCAATGTGAACATTAGGCGTTGTAATAAAATCCAGGACGATTTTGAAACTCCGCCCGGCCGCATTTTTTTGTGTCTCAAAAAGAGGGCATGTCCGGGCAAAAGAGGACGTCTGGTTACCCTACGGGGAACCCATTTGATTCCTACCTGTTCCACCATTAAATAGCGGCGCAAATTGGTGGGCGCTATACTGGTAATTTCTCTGCGTGAAAAATAGCCTAAGAAGTGTGGCGTGTGAGCGTGTGCATGGGTTGAATTGCGTGTAACTTTAGAGCCCTGCATCTGTAGGACTACCTGCTGTATTATCACACAAGACCCGGAGCTGAAGATGTCTGAACGACGGTAATATTTTACCACGAACATACTCTTTATGGTTGGGAGTGAGAAACACATTCAACTTGTTTTAATAAGCCGTTTTGTTTAAAAATAGCAAAATGAATAAATAAATAAAAATAAACTCTCTTATGATAATCTCCGCCTCAATGACTGAAGGTTTAAGCATATCAGCTTATAACTCAGAACCTGTGATGACCACATTAATAACGGTGGTATTATTTATAAAGCCTAATATTGTAATGTTCTCACTGAAATAACTTAAAATCCCCGGTGATGAAGACTGCAGTCTTCACTCACCCGTCTGTAACTTCCATGGAAGTTACAGACGGGTGAGTGAAGCTTTATTAAACACTGTGGTTTAATTCAAGTTTCTTCTTCAAAGCGTAGTTGCGCTATTTCTGAATTATCCATTGTTAAGTTATTATATAATGTCGTCAGTGTCAACATTGACGTTAGGATTGTTAACTAACTTCTTCTTTTGCAACCTTCATGTCTTTATACTTTGGTCTTTGTTAGGCCTATATATTAGTTGTATAGTCTGTAGTCTTGGATTTGAAATGGGTTAACTTTCTCTGATTGTAATGGCATCGATCTTTAACCTTTCCACACAGAAACTGTGGAGTCTAAATGATGGCAGTTAGCGAGTTGGACAGAACAGGTTGTTATCATCTGGAGGTTAGCTAGCCATACTGGGTTCCTTTTGGCAAACACTGTTGAAACACTGTTGGTACTCTCGGGAGGAACTTTTACTTTTACAATATGGACACAACCGGACACAATTTCCCTACATTTCCCACGGATTCTGAATACTTTTCGGAACTTCTAGTCGGAGGAGCAGCGGCTGTCTACGGGATGTTCCGGCGACGCAGACGGGGCAAACGCTCCGGCGCGCCCGTGAAGCTCCGACAGCGGGGATTCCGAACAGCGCTCCCGTCGATTCACCTGGCGAACGTCCGCTCTCTCAACAACAAGATGGACAAACTGCTGCTCCTTAACAGAAGGAATTCGGACTTTTGCAGATCTGCCGCCCTGTGTTTCACTGAAACTTGGCTCAGTGAACTCACCCCAGACTCAGGATTACATCTACCGGACTTCCAGCTGTTACGAGCGGACAGGGTAACGGAACTGTCGGGGAAGAGCAGAGGTGGCGGAATCTGCTTTTATATTAACAAAGGTTGGTGTACAGATGTCACAGTGTTGAAGAAATCATGCAGCCCCCACTTGGAGACATTTTTCATAAACTGTAGACTGTTTTATTCACCGCGGGAGTTCTCCTCGTTCATTCTGGTTGGTGTGTACATCCCACCTCAGGCCTGTGTTACTGAGGCCCTGCAACACCTGGCTGACCAGATAACGGACGAGGAGAGGAAGCATCCAGACTCCCTGCTCATTGTGCTGGGGGACTTTAACAGAGCAAACCTCAGCCGTGAACTGCCTAGATACAGACAACAGGTTAAGTGTCCCACCAGGGACAAAAACACTCTGGACCATTGCTACACTGTTTTAAAGGACTCATATCACTCTGTTCCCCGTGCAGCTTTGGGGCTCTCTGATCACTGTATGGTTCATCTTCTCCCAAACTACAGGCAGAAACTTAAATCTGCCAAGCCTGTAGTGAGGACTGTGAAGAGATGGACAGCAGAGTCAAAGCTGGAGTTACAGGCCTGCTTTGACTGCACTGATTGGAGTGTTTTTGAGGCTGCTGCTACAGATTTGGACGAACTCACTGACACTGTGACAAGCTACACCAGCTTTTGTGAGGACATGTGTGTGCCGACCAAAACATTCTGCACATTCAACAACAATAAACCTTGGTTCACTGCAAAACTCAGGACGCTTCGCCAGGCCAAGGAGGAGGCCTACAGAAGTGGGGACAGAGTCCTGTACAACACGGCCAGGAACACACTGACAAAGGAGATCAAGGTGGCAAAAAGGTGCTACACTGAGAAGCTGAGGAGCAGTTTCTCAACGACCCTGCATCAGTGTGGAGAGGTCTACAGGAGATCACCAACTACAGGAGACCATCCCCCCACACTGCAGTGAACCGTCAACTGGCTGACGACCTGAATGTCTTCTACTGCAGGTTTGAGGCGCCAACTTCCACACCCCTCACCCACTCCAGCATCAAACAACCCTCATCACCCCTCCCTATTCCCCCCCACCGTCACTCAGGATCTGTGAAGGGATGTGTGTTGTCAGCTCTTCAGGAAACAAAAGACCAAGAAAGCTCCAGGCCCGGACGGCGTGTCACCCTCCTGTCTGAAGGTCTGTGCTGACCAGCTGACCCCCATCTTCACCCAGATCTTCAACAGATCCCTGGAGCTGTGTGAAGTCCCCTCCTGCTTCAAACGCTCCACAATAATCCCGGTCCCCAAGAAACCAGCAATCTCAGGACTAAATGACTACAGACCTGTGGCCCTGACGTCTGTAGTGATGAAGACCTTTGAGAGACTGGTGTTGAGCCACCTGAAGGACATCACAGGACCCCTGCTGGACCCCCTGCAGTTTGCATATCGGGCAAACAGGTCAGTGGATGATGCAGTCAACATGGGACTGCACCACATCCTGCAACACCTCGACTCCCCAGGGACTTATGCAAGGATCCTGTTTGTGGACTTCAGCTCGGCGTTCAACATCATCATCCCGGACATCCTCCACTCCAAACTCTCCCAGCTCACCGTCCCAGCCTCCACCTGTCAGTGGATTACTAACTTTTTGACCAACAGGAGACAGCAGGTGAGGCTGGGGCAGATCACATCCAGCACCCGGACCATCAGCACAGGCGCTCCCCAGGGGTGTGTGCTCTCCCCACTGCTCTTTTCCCTTTACACCAATGACTGCAACCTTGAGTGACCCATCTGTTCAAACTCCTGAAGTTTGCAGACGACACAACCGTCATCGGGCCTCATCCGGACGGTAACGAGTCTGCTTACAGACGGGGAGGTTGGACAGCTGGCCCTCTCTGGTGCGGGTCAGAACCACCTGGAGCTAAACACGCTCAAAACTGTGTGGAGATGACAGTTGGACTTTCAGGAGCCGCCCCCCCCCACACTGCCCCCATCACCATCCCTCAACAACCACAGTGTCTGCTGTGGAAACCTTCAGGTTTCTGGGATCCATCATCTCCCAGGACCTGAAGTGGGCACACAACGTGGACTCGATCATAAAAAAGGCTCAGCAGAGGATGTGTACTTCCTGCGTCAGCTGAGGAAGTTTAACCTGCCCCAAGAACTGCTGGATCCAAGTTCTACACGGCAATTGTTCAGTCTGTTCTCTGCACCTCCATCATCGTTTGGTTAGGATCAGCCACCAAACAGGACAAGAACAGACTGACACGGGACAATCAAGACTGCAGAGAAGAATCATTGGTGTTAAAACTGCCCACCATCCCAGGACCTGCACTCATCCAGAGTCAGGAAAAGGGGCATTTAAATCATCTCTGCTGACCCTTCACCACCCTGCACATCACCTGTTTGAACTTCTCCCTTTGGCAGGGCGTTACAGAACTTCTCCTTACCAAAAACAGCCAGACACAAAAACAGTTTCTTCCCCCAGGCCGTCACACTGATGAACAATTGATCAGCCAACAAGTGTGCCCCCCCCCCCCCCCCACCTGACTCCAACGTCACACACACACACTTTAATTTCATACAAAGACAAATACTGCACCTTATGTATATAAAACTGTCACATAAACCCTCACTGTAATAACTGAAATAACTTGACTCATTGTATATTAATTCAACACATATATTCTTAAATATATATTTATAGCAGCTTGTCACTTTACTTTGCATACTTACTTATCTGATCCTATTTGTATTTTCACTTATTTTATTCTATTTAATACTATCTTATTTTGTTATCTTAAATAATTGTTCTGTGTTGTTATGTTGTTGTTATGTTTAGGTTTGTTTAGGTTTGTCCAAGTTATGTTATGTGTACACTGCGAGCCAAGAAAAGCCGGAGTCGAATTCTTTGTATGTGCTACATACTTAGCGAATAAAGATGATTCTGATTCTGATTCTGATTCTGATTCTGAAGTGTCTTTGAGCAAGGCTCCTAACTTCCCTGTGGTTCAGATGGTGTCAGTCAATGAACAGGCATCCGTGGTTACCATAGTACAATGCAAATATGCATTCATATTACTATCGTAAATCTATTGGACATTTTACCTTGGTCTGACATTTTGTTTCCGACTATAGAATTTATTGTTGTCATGGTCTGTCTGTTTACTTGTCTTGTTTTGGTGTGTTTCCTGTTTTAATTTGGTATATCTGTCTTGTTTCTCTCCATGTCTGGTCAGGTTTCCCTCCTGTGTGATTACTGCTCCCTCCCCTATTGTGTTTCAGCTGTTACTCGTTGCGTGCCATGTGTTTGGTATATAAGCCCTTGTCTTTCCTTTCTTCCTTGTCGGATTATTGTGGTTTGTGGTGGGTTGTGTCCTGTGTATTACCTGCGTCATCTGTGGTCTCGGTGTTCCTTGCCTTTTTGCATTAATAAATGACCCTTTACCTGAACTATTGGGTCCTACCTGCCACCTGCTAACCGTGACAATTGTAGTGAAAACGCGTATATTTTTATATCGTTTTACAAATAAAACAATTATAAGGCACTATCTGAAATATGTGAATTGATAATCCAGATCATGTTTGAATATTATGTCAACTTATGCTAATGTATGGGAGTTTAGGCAAAGATGATTGTAGCTTTCATGCTTGTTGGTGCTTGGCACTTGGCTCTATGAACATCCTTACTGTACCGACAGCGATATACTGTTTCTCTTTTGTCATGTATGGTAATTGAAATGTGCCTGTGCATATACTGTGGCATATACGTTAAGACAGCAGTGATAGGAATGCCACCAGAGACACTGGATGTATGTCCCACAACAAGTTTGAAGTAAAAGCCTTTCCACGATAAACGCCTCAGGAGTAATTCTTGACATGGTGTCAGAAGCGCAAGACTAGGAGAGTCATGGCTAAATTTAATCCCCCGACGAACTTTTCATTTGACAAGCCTGCCGAGTGGCCTGAATTGGGAAGCAGCGTTTTTGTGAGGTTCCAGAACTGCTACCAAACTTGACAAGGGAAGATGGCCGCGGTTGCAGCGTGAGCAGCCTCATTTATGCAATGGGCAGCGAGTTCAGAGAATTGTGTTCGTTCGTTCACGTTTGCTGAGGAAGGAGATGAGAAGGATAACTTTGGTGTTGTGCTAGAGAAGTTTGATGAGTTACTTTGTACCGCGAGGGAACGTGATTAATGAGCGGGCATGTTCCACCAACGTCTGCAAAGACCGGAGAAAAAAGCAGAGACTTTTTATCAGGGCTTTGTATGAAACTCTCAGACCATTGTGATTCCGGTGCGCAGTATGGGAGGAGAATGGTTCGCGACCGAAATCGTTATTGGAATACTTGACAAAGACGTCTCGCGGAAAACTCAGCCTAATGAAGGACCTGCCACTGGCCGTGACCGTACAAACCGTCAGGCAGTCTGAGGAGGTCGCTTCACAAATTAGCATGCCAGGAGAGGCACAGGAAGCATAGTGCACGAAGTTAGTCACAACGTTCAAGAAGTTCAACAAGAACGTGAAATATGGCGGTAAGCAAAGAGGGGGAAATAATGGAAATGGCGAATGTGGAAAATGCGGGAAAGTGCGTCATAGCAGGGATGAAAATTGCCCTGCGCGTGAAACCACATGCAACACATGCAACAAAGTTGGGCATTGGAGCAGAGTGTGCAGGAATAATAAGAAGGCAGTGAGTGAGGTTACTGAGCAGCAACAGTCGTATTTCCTAGGGGCAGTGAGCAAAGCCGCTGATGGGTCATCAGAGCAATGGGCCGTCAATCTGCTAGTAGGCTCCACTCCGGTTGAGTTCAAAATCGACACAGGGGCCGATGTGAACATCATCAGAGAGGAAACCTATCACTCACTCAGACCTAAAACACCACTGGGGCCTGCAGACATCCTATTGGATAGCCCAGGTGGGGAGCTACAGTGCATAGGGCAGTTCCAGAGCACTGTAGCCTACAAAGGAAAGAGACACCCGCTCACAGCTTATGTTATTCGTGGACACACAGTAACCAATCTTCTCAGCAGGCCACTGTCTGTTAAGATGAACCTAGTGAGGAGAGTGGAGGAAACGGTGTGCAGTACAGAGCACCTACAGGCATACGGTGAGCATGGAACACTAAAGACTGAACCTGTAAGAATACAACTGAAAGACAATGCTCAGCCGTACGCTGTCCACACAGCTAGGCGTGTGTGCCACTTCCCATGTTTAGAAAAAAGTCAGAGAGGAACATCCAGAGAATGGAGAGGAAATGGCTCATTGAGAAGGTGACCACAGCCCACTGATGGTGCACACCCATGTGCCAGTCTTAAGAAGAGACACAGATTAAAGCTTGGATTCATGTGTGTAGATCTCAAAAGAGCTGAATGTGGCTGTTAAGAGAGAACAGTTACACCTGCCTGTCACAGATGAGATTATAGCAAAGCTAAGTGGTGCGCACTGTCTTCCTCGTCACTCGATGCAGTAGTGGTTTTTTCCAGATTCCACCTGCATCCAGAACAGTTGCAAGGCTCAATACCTTTATCACGCCGTTGGCAGATTTCACTTCAAGAGGCTCCGTTTTGGACATAATAACGGCGTCCGGAAATTTTTCCAGAGAAAGTTATGGAGACAATGCAGGGCCTAGAAGGGGTAGAGATATTTATGGACGATGTGCTCGGTCTATGGCGCCACAGTGAACGGAAACATGACCAGCGCGTTAGAAGCAAGCCATTGCAGCGCAGTGAGACGGCTGGATGAAGTCAACCGAGAAAAAAGTGCTCCATTAGGCAGAGCCAGCTGCGGTTCCTAGGCACATCATCGACCAGGATGAAATTACGGCCCGATCCGGCAAAGTCGAAGTATACGGCAGGTACCACCATCAGCAAACGTACAGGAAGACTGAAAAGATTTTGGATATTTGCGAAATGGTGAATTATCTGGGAAGTATACATCCCAACCTGTCCACGTGGACAGCCGCCTGTAATGAGCTCCTGAAAAGCAAGAACATATGGACTGGGGGTCACGCACAACAGCTGCTTTCGCCAAAACAAAGAGCTACTGACGACGGCGCCAGCTCTTGCCTTACTATGACGTGGGCAAGCCTACGTCTGTGTCTGCTGACGCAGCTATGGACTGGGGGGGGGGGGGGGGTGCTCCTTCAGCTCCTGGGCAGCAATGCGAAACCCATCGCATATTGCTCCAGACGCCTAACAGAAGCGGAAACACGCTATACGCCCAATCGAAAAGAATGTCTGCTGGCGTGTGGGACGTCGTGAAAGTTCTACAGGTATCTCACCGGGCTGACAGTTAAACTAGTAATGGACCACAAGCCACTAGTGCCGCTCATCAACAGCCGTAGCCTTGGACAATCGTACCATGGGTGTCTTCTCATGAGGCTCAATTGAGATTCAACCCGTGGCAAGAGTTTTACGCTCCTGGGGGAAAAACTCTGTAGTCGCCGACACCCGTCGCGTAGTCCGCTGTCCAGCACGGTGTGGAGATGAGACACTCAGAGCGATTGGCATGCTATGTTGCTTGGTATAGGGGGGGAAATCCCGGCTAGCCAAAGCAAAAATTGATATGATCAATAATGGCAACTGATCGGATTGCCAATCTTCAGTCAGTCATCAAGTTCATTACATGCTGGATGGGCCGAAACATCAGCCAAAGTGCCTGTGAGTATAAGAGAATACGTTCAGGACAAAGCAGAGCTGTCAGAGCACAATGGCCTTGTCCTCAGAGGATTCGGATACGTCGTGGCCACAGCCGATGAGAAAAAGATTCTCCAGAAGATCCACCGAAGGCACCAAGGCCTTGGCTAAATGTTAGGGAGAATGAGCAGCGCCATCAGTGTTGGTGGCCCGGGCTCTCTACAGAGAATAAGCAGCCTTGATTACGTTCATGCCAGGTGTGCCATGAATGAAGAGAACACAACAAAAAGACAAAGCAGAGCTGTCAGAGATCTCAGCTCTTCTATTATCGTGTCGATAGCTCGTCCGATGAGAAAAGAGGATTCTCCAGAAGATCCACGAAGGCCACCAAGGCCTGGCTAAATGTAGGGAGAGGGCGCGCTCATCAGTGTGGTGGCCCGGGCTCTCTACAGAGATAAGCAGCCTTGTTACATCATGCCAGGTGTGCCATGAACTGAAGAGAACACAACAAAAAGAACCTCTCATCGCTACACCACTTCCAGATCGTCCGTGGAAGAGAATTGCGATGGATCTATGTGAGTACAATCACCAAAACTACCTGATTATCTCGGACTATTACTCCAGATTTATAGAAATACTGCACATGCCCTCCACAACCAGTACACAGGTCATACTGAAGTTGAAGGCCATCTCGCCAGGTTTTGGTTGTTACAGGGGGTCGTCTGATAATGGGCCGCAGTTTTCTAGCTCTGAGTTTCGGAGTTGGCGAAACAGCTTGACTTCAGACACTGCAGTTCCAGCCTCCGATCATCCGCAGTGTGAAATGGGCATGCAGAAAGAGTGCCGTCCAAACGGCCAAGAAGATCCTCAAACAAGCAGATCCAGTGATGCCCTGCGATGATTTACAGGTCCACCCGTGCTCCTCCACGGCTACAGCCCTGCAGACGCTGTTAATGGGAAGAAAGATTAGAAACAACACTCCCTACATTGGAGAAGAATCTTCAAGCCTAAGTGGCCCGCGAGCGCGGCTGGAGGAGAGGGATGAGCAAGAGAAGCGCCTAGAAAAAAGGGGGGGCCCTAATTTTTACTACAATCGCCGCCACGGAACCCGACTCTTACCTATCCTGCAGCCAGGTGATGCGGTTAGGTCCAAGTTGGACCATGAGAAATCATGGTCACCGCCAGCGGTGATCTCAAGTGAAAGCATTACTCCAAGATCTTACATACATCACGCAACAGGGAGCTGAGCTTCGGCGAAACCGTCGCCACCTTCAACCTGAACCGGCTCCCCAGTCTTCATCATCAGCAACCAGCGAGAACACAGGGACAGACACCCACTCTGACACGTTAGAGACTGTCCCCAGTAGTCAGAGTGTGGCTACACCTGCAAGCCCTATGCCCGGTCAGACTGTGACCAGATCTGGACGGGTGTGCAAACCGACCAACAGGCTTGAGCTGTAGATTGAACATATGGCCTTTGGGGGGGGTACACACACACAAAAAAAAAAAAGGGGGAAAAGTGAGATGTAAAAAAATAAAAAATAAAAAAAAAGACAAAGTTGTATTGAAATGGCATTAATGTTGGCAATGCTGATTTATGTTCATAACAAGAACGTTTATTTGTTTGTCTGATTAACATAAAACGTAAAGAGATTTGTGTTCATAAATAACCCACTTTAAAGGGGGAGATGCCATGTACGGTAATTGAAATGTGCCTGTGCATACACGTTAAGACAGC
>OLKM01002999.1:0-47278 GCA_900291075.1 Melanogrammus aeglefinus | reverse complement strand
CTGGCGAGAATATACTCTATAACTTGCATAATCTTCAAGATCAAACATGAAATGCTGTCTGAATTCTTTAGTTTGATAGTTAGGTTTTCATGGTTCACTTAGCATGATTATAACAAACGCCGTAGGCTTGCTAGACCAGACGCACAAGCGATCATAAAATTGCTCAGGCGCAGGAAGTGGATCCTTTATCGGGTCAGCACATACAGATCCTCTGTTATAAAACAACAACACAACGACAAGATAAATTACAATAAAAGTCTTCGCTATAATTTAGATAGAAATAAAAATCTCAACAATAGATATCTGTATATAATATAATACTATTTTAATATTACATAACTTATTAAATCAAACGAGACCTATTAAAAACACTTCTGCCGACCATTCTCTTCTATCCACATGGGCCTGCGTCCACCGGTCCGCACTCACGGCCAAAACCCAACGTTTGCCGTTAAGAGGCGGCAGGACGCTGCCGTAAATGTGTATCGTCTTTTTCTACATCTTCGCTACGTAAACGTATACTTCCCTAACCCAGCGCCCCAGCACTTGGTTAGGAACTCACAGCAATACACCCACATTAACCCATGAAATACTCTGCCACAAGTCAAGGGGCCACTACACAGGCTCGCTATCTTGAAATCATACCCGTTCCGAGGCAATTGCACGGTGCACTAACAATGACCGATATTTGACTATGCTCCTTCGCGGTAGTAAATTGCTGCACGATCTCTCTGCAGGCCTTTACAATACAGACAGCATATACGACATTTGCTTTCCGATTGACCGTTCAATCCCTGACCAAATACATGTTATTATAGCAAATATACTTGCAGCTGAGTCCAATGAGATTCAAGCCTCGACCCACTTCGTTGCAACACACCGACACACTCCCATGTCCCCTAGACATACACGGTAGATCACCCCATGCTAGGCCAGCCCAAAATAACAGGGAGCCCCGGTAGTCGCTAGGGGCCATGCTAACGGCGCCGTGGAGCTGTCATCAACTTGCGTGTATTGAGACTCCAGCCAATGGCTGCTAGATTGCCTCAAAATAACTCATGTAAATACCCATCTAGTCCAAAGACTTTATATAAGAAAAAGCAAATCATAGCTTGGTCATTATTGACAATTAACGCTCAATTTCGCAGCTAATATACTACAACACCACAACAAAACATGTCAATTGAATGCTGTTATCATACCGATGTGGCACAATCTGCAAATCGCCTGAGAAGCGTAGAATGTTCGAAGGACATCTTTGTTATCGACCATTACGCACCCCCATACCACAGAATCTACTCCAGCAGTGCTTACACCATCCTCCGCTTGCACCCCATCACCCACGCGGCTCGCATTGCCAGATTCTTGCGCCTGAAGTCTACCAGACCCTACACCCTAGCACCCACACCATGCATATGCTGGACTCAGGCGGGCTCTCTTTAATATGACAAACAAGTTATGAGAGATCGCCATTACTTTTTTGTTATCTCCATAAGCGGACCCGTGGTGCATCCGCGCTCTCTTCGACCTCCTGACCACAAACAGTTTTTTGCGATAGGAAGGTCCTACCCCACAGCCCTGAAATTTGAATACCTATATTCTAGGGCCTAACTCGCGACCCCGCCACGAAACTTGGACCGGTGCACCGAGGGCAGAAGGGGGGCCCTTCTGCCCAAAAACTTGGCCCCTCGAGGCCCCCTCTCCTGCCCTCGGGTCCGACCGGCAAGTTTCGTACAGGGGTCCAGCTTAGGCCCTAGAATACAGGTATTCAAATTTCAGGGGTAGGAACCTTCCTATCTCAAAACTGTTTTTTCACCACATTCGAAACATTAGGTCCTTGCAGGCCACACTTCTGCGGGGCTTTTCCAAATGAACAGTCATTTGGGAAACTTTTTTCTCTAAGGGTACAACTTCAATCTCGGATTGTCGTTCTACGCGGACCCCGGGAAATTGTGTAAACTTTAGCATCCAGCTATCTCGAAAAGGCCGGAAAAGGGCGTGACTTCCACAGTAAGTATTACAATCCAGACAGAGGCTTAGTTCTAGTCCCCATTTTTTCGTGGGATGGAGGTGTACATTTGTGGCTTAAGGTGTGTAAGACACAGCTGGCTGTGGCCTAAGTTTTTAATCTCGGGGTCAAAGGTCAAAGGAAAGCACCCGCTTATGAATAACAAAAGTTATGTGCATTTCTCTCAGAAACTTTTTCGTCATTATTAACGAAAGGGCCTGATTCTCAATATGCATGTTGGAATGGCTAGGGTCGTGGCCTGGGGTAGAACTTCAGGCCTAAATCTTGCAAGCGAGCGCTGGGTGAGGTGCAACGAGATGGAGCACTTGCTGAGTAAATATTCTTGTAGGGCCAGTGGCGTAAATATGGGCAAACAAGACATGGTCCTTACCAACATCTAACGGCTTCAGAGCGATTGCAATGGTGCACAACACATGAACCCAGCTCACATGTTGTAGTAATTAGCTGCGAAGATTAAAGGCCTTAATCAATAATGCCAGCATATTGAATTGACTTCCGATAAAAGTCTTGTGAACGATGACAGTTATTATACATTACACATTGAGCTGAGTCCAATGACAGCCAAAGCAGACACTCACGGCCCTACATGGCCCCTACACTCACACGGCCTGTATTTTACAATGGTACACCTATGGTTAGGACAGCGGTTACCAAACCTTTTTTATCCCGTGCACCCTTATATGTCGCACCCGGTTTGAGCGCATCATTAATTTATTATAGATATGACTATTATCAATTTATTCAATTTATGTACAAACAATATTAATCCTATGACCACTTTCGAAGATGAGGGCACTAGGCCTTGGTCCAAAATATGCAGAAATATGGACATATATGAGACCCTTTCTAAGGGAAAAAATAATCAGAGGCAGAAAGCAGATAAGTTGTGAACATGTTATAATATTTTTGAGCCGCGTTGAACACACAATTTGCAGAGCATGTGTTTAAATGACCGTGAGGAGCTAAACAGCCCGTCTTTATTACAATCGAGGTTATGGAATATAATATTAGAACTGCGCAGTAAATTGTGAATGAAATTGGCAATAAGTTACACCCATACATAAATGATAACAAAGAGCATGGCTCAGGAACAGATTAAAAAATAAAAAATAAACCGGGATCCTGGGGATTTTTCAGTGCAGCGCAGCTGGCTCAGCCTGCAGCGCGAGAGAGAGAGAGAGAGAGAGGAGAGAGAGAGAGAGAGAGAGAGAGAGAGAGAGAGGAGAGAGAGAGCGAGAGAGAGAGAGAGAGAGAAGAGGAGAGAGAAAAAACAGGGAGGGTGTGCGTGTGAGTATTTCCAGTATATTTGTAGCAATAATATCAATACCATTTGGCCAAATACTTACCCATATTAATGCGACGGGTGGGCCTGCATCTTGGCACAAAGCTCTGCGATGTTTGGCGCAATTGAAGACAGTTTTAGCCTCAAATCTTTCTCAAAAGCATCCAGTCTTGCGATATTTAGTCTTAACTGCTGTCAGAGCAGAGAAGCCAGCCTCGCACAGATACGTTGTAGTGAGCGAGGGCATCAAACACTCTCAAAGGCCTTCTTTGCCAGGACTGTGTTACGATGGCATTGACTCAGTCCAAAAAATCGACAAGTGGCTTTTTTTTTGAACTGCAACTGCAGAGCCCCGTCAGATGACCAGCTCGATCAGCTGTTTCCTGCTCGTGAAATGACAGCTGGGGGACCGGGAGGGAAACTTCAAACGGGTTGCGAATCCACGCTTGAGATGTGTCCATAGGTGGGAAGTATTTCCGTAGCTGCTCGGCGAGTTGGTTGAGAATGTTCAATGATGAGGCTTTTCACGTGCTCACCCCGAGTGCACGTCATTTTCCCCCAAGAACTCGTTGAAGCGTAGGGAAACCACAAGAGTGTGTTCCCACTCACACCAGCTCGTCGCGCCCAGAAGCGTAGCTTCTTCATCGTAGCTTCGATCTTGTCTTGTGTGTTGAACACGGTTACACTGACTCCCTGCAGACTTAGGTTCAGTTCATTCAGAGCAGAAAATATGTCCGCCAGATAGGGCGAGCCTCTTCAGGAAGTCTTCGTCCATGCAGGACTGGAAAGCCAAATGAAATGGATTGTCCTCAAAAAACTGCTGAAGCTCGTGTCGCAGTTCAAAAAGCCTTGTCAACACTTTGCCGCGGGACAACCAACGCACTTCAGTATGCAGCAGCAGTGCTTTGTGTTCGCTGCCCATCTCGTTGCATAACAGCGTGAACAGTCTTGAATTTTAGCGGGCGAGCTTAAATGAGTTTGACCAGTTTTCACGGCATCATTCAGTACTGCAAGTAGATCAGCTGGCAATGTTTTTGGCTGCCAAGGCCTCCCTGTGAACACTGCAGTGTAACCATTGAATGGGATGGACACACACTTTCCTGATATGAGCTATAAGCCCTGTTGTGCTTCCCCGTCATCGATTTTGCCCCGTCAGTGCAAATGCCCACGCAGCAGCCTGTCCAGTCGATGCCGTTGGTTCCTCATAAAACCCATCAATTAAATTGAAAGATTTTCCAAATCCTGTTGTTTCGGGTAGCAAGGGGCGGACAGAACAGAAAATCTTCTTGTGTACCGTGCCTTTCAAAAAGGTAACGGGACATACACCAGAAGATTGGCCAGATTTGCCACCATCTGTAGACTCGTCTACTTGCAGAGAGTAAAACTCGCTCTCTTTCACACGGCTGACTAATGTAGCCAGGATGTCTTCAGACATTGCATTGATGCGGCGCGACACAGTGTTATTGGATACTGGAATCATGTCTAACTTTTTTGCTTCTTTCTCTCTCAATCATGCATCCCACCATCTCTTTGGCCAGCTGGCAAACACACGTCTTCGGCAATTGTGTGAGGCAGCCCCTTTCTCGCAATTCTGTAGCTGACAAGATATGAAGCCCGTAATGCGTCTTGTTTAGACCCAACATATGAATGAAACTGCAGTTGTTTTTGGCTGTTTTGCAACTCCTCCAATTTTGATTTAAAAAATGTAAGGGGCTTTTGAGTTAAATTAGCGTGCTTCGTGTGAAAGTGGCGACGTAGATAAGAAGGCTTCAGGCAGCTGTTTGCTAGCACTTCACTGCACACCACGCACTGCGGCTTAGGGCAGTCTGTATCACCAATCCAAGTAAAGCCAAGACCCAGATAGTTTTCATCATATTTCCTTCTTTTTTTCCCCGTCTGGTGTTCACCCTCTTCACCTCTTTTGCCTTGTTGCCATCGCCTTCCCTCCTTTGCGGTGTCCTCACGTTCATCATTTGGTGTCTCCGTCTCGTTTTCTTCTCCCGGATCCGCTCCAATTATCTCCTCTGTTTCCTCCGATGTTTCACTCTCTCTTGGTTCCTCTCCTCCTTCATCCCTAACTTTTACTTTAGATGTCTCGCCTGACAGTTTTCCTGACTTCAGCCAATTCAGCATATTTGCGATAATGAATGTAGGGGCCAAAAACTATGTGCGCATATTTGAAATTATACAGCAGTTGGTTCGACAGTTAAGTTGTTTACGCAGTTGCTTGGCAACGCGCTCCGCTCCAACTGCTGTTATAGGCTACTTCTAGGACCGAATCAAAGCGGCGCTGAAACAGAGCGACACAACATTGCTCATGTGATATTAGGCTACTTAAAAATAAATGAAGTTAATTTTTTTTATTAATTAAAATTACAGTTTTTCATTGAAATTTTACAAAGGAAATGTTTATTTACAGCCATTACATTTTTCATCTCGCGCACCCCCTAGCGGTAGCTCGCGCACCCCCAGGGGTGCGCGCACCACACTTTGGGAATCCCTGGTGTAGGTCTATTACAGAACAGTTAGTGGCGTTCAGAGCGCAGAATCTAGGTCTACTGTAGGCTACTGAGGAAAATCACACAACACAACGTACACATTAGGCCTACTTCTATTTAGTAACAATATTTATTAATTTAGGCTATTTGGCCTGCTCCAACTCAAGTTCAGCCCAGCCTGGCGACAGTTAAGTTTCGGTTTTTCAACTCCGCATTTTTCTGAGGACAAAAATAAGCAGAACATTAATTTTTGAATAGTGTGTGTTAAACAAAACAAATCAATTCAGTAAAGTAAAAAATCATTAACAGAGAAGACATCAGGTTACTTTACCAGAACATCTCCTAACTTTAATTCTCATGTAATTATTATTCTCATAGAATTATTATATCATTATTCAAATTAGCCATGTGCTGCACGTTCCCCTGATTGGCCAGGTAAGCCTCGCTTTTTTTTATGATAAGCCACGCCCCTCAATTGATCGGGCACACAAAACAGCTCAACAGTGACCCGTCCTGTTTTGTCGATTGTGTTTTTTATTGCGTGGCTTAGGTCCTATGTGTCCTGTTTCTGTTTCAAACCTATCAATCAATTTATGTCAGAGTGTTAGAGGAAAAAATAGGGACCAATTTCACTTGACCATTTCTTTGTAGGCTATTTAATAAATAGGCTATCAAACGGACGGCGGAGACATGCTTTCCATGATGCTTTTTCTCTGGAATGTGTGTGTGTGTGTGTGTCGTGTTGCGTGTTGCGTGCGTGTGTGTGCATGTAACTATCCCGATCCGTGTAGATCGTAGTAAGAAATCAAATAAAACAAATAAAAGTTCATTGGATCAATTGAAGAAAGAGCATGAGCTCTTGTGGACGGAGAGAGAAAGCGGCACAAACAAAACAACAATGTGCGCGCATTAAACCAGTTATTATGTCCCTTGGCTTTAGTTAAAACCAACGTCACACAAATACTCTGTTTTTCCAATACAACAATCCAATACCCCCCACACCACTACTTCCAACGTCCCTGCACATAGCCAAGAACAAGAATAATAGATGGGTTAGGTACAATAAACATCAAGACATACCATAGTAAAAAGAACAGATGAAGCAGCTACCCTTTGTTTCCTTCGCGGTTGTTTGCCTACAGAGCAGCCCACCTGCATTTAGTATATCCGTGAATTGTTACAATTTCTCAGAATCAAAGGCGAAAGTAGAAACGGGTGGCCAAAAGCTGTCGTATTGTTAGTTATCATCACAGACAATTTTAAGTAGAAACGGGTGGCCAAAAGCTGTCACATTGTTAGCTATCGCAGACAATTTCAATATAACACTATAAACAATCAATGTTCTGTACGGAGCTCCTTCAGGGACGTTAGGGAGAACGCTGCCGGACAGAACCTTAGTTTGGAAGTCGTGCTCAGTGACACGACGACAAATACTTCCAATTGAGAATACATGAGCTTGAAAAATTGTGGCTTCTGGACATGAAAATTTTGAAAAATACGTGTCGCTGATCACGAAAAATAGATTAAATAACGTGACAGTGTCACGAATTTTCGTGAGACCGGGTTGACTGACCAGCTGGCTAGCTAGTTTGCCCCAAAATTCGAAATCTACACAGTTGATTCCTCACCTAAAACCTTATCAGAAGTGAGTTTAGTGATGAAATAGCATACGAAAATTAAAGAAAAACATTGCGTTCTTGGTCTGCTCTGTTGTTTACCGCTCCTTGCTGGAATGCCGAAATTAATTAGGCCTATGCGGTATCTGTGCTGCCAAGTTCCTTCAAGATACCAACCGGTGCATCCTGTGTAAAATGGGCGTGTTGAGAACACTTTTAAGCTAGATTGCTATTGACGTATCATATCAATACATTAGGGTTCTTCTGAATTACTGTTTTCGTGTTTTCTTGAAGTTAGGGGTAAGGCCATATGACGCAGTCGACATGTAACCGACGGCAACAGACCATTACTGTAAAGTAAACTATGGATATCTTTGGGCTTGAACATTGTTGGAAACATTTTAGATTGGTCAAGTACACAACAACAGAATATATAACATAGTATATTTAATGCTTAAATGTTACATATTAGACCTTTCATATCTGAGGGATTTCATTATAGACGTAGACATTTGTTGGATATTTTAAATGATTAATGTTGGATTGTATCAGAGACCAAGAGGGTTTTTAGTAGAACAGCCAGTTAAGACTGCTTCATTGTGCTACTTTTACATCAGTCTTTTGTATAATATGATATTATGTACCCTGTGTTTCGTTTGTCATCTAAAACCACACACACACACACACACACACACACACACACACACACACACACACACACACACACACACACACACACACACACACACACACACACACACACACACACACACACACACACCCCTTACTGCCAAGAACTATGTCTGGCCAAGTGTTCTCCAGTCTTGTTATCAGGAATATACAGTATGTCAGTCATGCGAATGATGATGGTTTGACATACTGAATTTTGACATACTGAATTTATAAGACACCTACTTAGAAATATCCAAAGTTGTTTATTTATAATTACATTACTTAACACACCAATCATTCCGATTCAAAAGATGACACCCGCTCACCTGACCCATCCACCGTGTCAAGGTTTCTTATTGGCCACTTCTTCTGATTTACTTCCATTTCTTTTCCGGGCCTTCCATTTCCTGAAGACAAAATTAAATGGGTTTTACGGCAGTGGTGGGCTGCTGGTATTTCAAAGAGGGAAAGCTCCTTTTCGGCCTACATTATATAAATTGTCAATTTATTTATATGTAAATTCTGCCCTGTTCGCTTTCAAGGAAATGCTCTGTGACCCTGTAATACCAACTAGCTGTCTTTTCCAGTGACTTTACCATTTGTCCTCTCCAATGACAAGCAGAGATAGGCTGGTTAAACGGCCTTGGCCCCCAATGGTTACGGTGTGTAGGCACTGGATGAGCCACTTTAAACAGGAGAAGCTCCTTTCTACTACCACTGCAAGATTGTAACCTCCTATTGTTGTTGCCACTAATAAGAACACTTTGTAAAGAGCTGAGGCAATTGCACTGTCCAACTATATTGTTAAGGATTGCAGATAAGGACCCAGGTGCAAACCAGCAGATGCATTTGGCAAAAATATTTATTCCTTTTCTTCAGGATTTAAACAAAGGGTAGACCGGTCAAAAAGTCAATCTTAGAGTCAAAAGTGTAACGCACAAAAGATCCAGGCAGTTAGAATGAAAATCCAAAAACAGAAAATCACAAGGCAGAGAATTCAATTGGTAGAGCAGAAACAGGCAGGAAAACTCAATCAGTGGGGTATTCCACGAACGGAGGTTTAACAAACACAGAGTTAACGCTGAACTCTAGGTTGATTGACCCTGTGCCAACTAAACCAGAGCTGTTGGTTCCACTGCACGGGTTATGCATTAGTTCAATCAACTCGGGGTTGGTTAACACAGGGTTGTGCGCGTCCACGCCAAACCTATAAAACCGTGATGTATGGATCATGGGAAACCCTGATTCGAAATGGCGAAACGGAGCGCTTATTTCAATGAAATGGAACTCCAGGTTCCTCCTGGAGAGCTATGACGAGGAGAAGGATATTTATCAGAAGAAAAGGGAACGCTAAAGCCTCTGCAACCCGGAGAACCAAAGCGTGGCAGCGGATCGCTGACCACGTAAATGCGTCAAAAGCACCTCTCGGCATAGTACTCAGCCAATATTGCTCTTTGTATGATAGGAGGCCGATGTAAATCTTGGTCCGGACGTGGATGGGTCATCTGAAAGGCTCAGCATCTCCAACATTATAGATAAAACTACCATTTGCAAAAAACGGAGTGCTACGCAAATAGTCTGGAGTGAACTGAGGCCAGGTCCTCGATTGGTAGTGTTGGCTATGTAAGGCTGGAGAAGGCTATTTAAATATATTAAAGATTTGCGAGAGAATCTATATCTCTCCAGCAAAAAGTCATCCGATATGCCAAGATGTCGGGCCGTAGTCTTATTAATCTCTCCCGGTGGATTGCACAAATAATTTGCGCTCCGATATCAACAGGCGTCTCATCAAAAAAATTTCATTGCGAACACATAAAATCTGCGGTGAACGCGGGTTTAAATACCCAAAACCGGGTTATGTTTCAAACTTAACCTGCGCAAAACCTGCTCGGACCAGGTTTGATTCAGAGCATATGTTTCTATAGTAACTAACATACCCTGTTCCTTTTGGAAACGGAAAACCTAGGGTTACCGCAAACCCTGAGTTAACTTACCCGGTTATGTGATAAAACCGGCTTTGTGAAATACCCCACTGGACAATGAGCCAGCTAATAATCAGGTCTGGCAGACAGAGTCAGGTGTGGGCGGGGTTCAGGACAGATACAAAAGCAAATGGCAATGCAAACAAAAACATTCAACAATTCCACAAAAGACCAGCAGGGCAGGCAGAGTCAAAATAGGATACTAACATCCATGCCTTTAGGAAATGCGATAAGCAGCTAATTCTGAACAAACACATTTTTAGTCAATGAAATGTTAACACAACAGTATATAGTTGACCATTTAATTTTTTAAGTTGTAGGGGAGACCAAGCTTTCCTTGTAGTCTTAGAGAAATCACCACTGGTTTATGGGGTTAGGGTGAGTCCACAAACCTGCAACAATCCTATGAAAGGTTTCCGGTCAAATCAGCATTTTTAGAAGAAAATATGTAATATGTTCTCAGAGGAGCCAAGGAACACAGCACAACCCTTACCTTTGTTTTGTTTCCTTGGCTTTACCAGCGTCTTGATGTCTACATGTCCTAGGATATGTAAAAGGATCGTCAGTCCATCTTACGATGTCAACCATAAACCTTCCAAGTGTAAAGTTTTATTCCGCAGAAATGTAATCCCGAGTGGACGATAATGAATCAGTGGATCCCAGTGGACTAAAGGACAAGGAAGCTCCCCTCTTGTCAAAACAAAGCTAGTACTGACCGTTTCTTTAAAAAGTACATTCATGGTAACAACTCACCCACACCAGCAGGAGAAGAGATAAGACCCAGGGTGATGCATAAGTCATAGCACTTCTTCTTCATACTAGCAATCATTATCCGACTTGCTTTCTCCCCTTTACCGATCACCATATCGATCAGACACCGTGCCCGATCCTTTTTGCTCCTCTCGTTCTCCATGACAGAGTCCTTGTCCTCAGTAATGAACACTTTCTGCTCCAAAAGGTCCTCCAGGAGACCTTTGATAACTGAGATTTTAACTGTCTTCACAAATTCACAACGGACCCTTCGAAGCTCCACTGGAAAAGAAATCAAAAGGCAAAAAAAAATGACAGCATGGAAAGACGATAGTTGACGATAGTTTGCACTTTAAGTTATATAAGCATTACTGGTTCCATATTCAGTGTTAAAGCAAATCAGTGTAGCAAACTGAGCAATAATTAACGTTTTATTCATGCACTCTTTTCTTTTCATTCAATTTTTATTTAAATTTCATTTGATATGCAATTTATATTTTTTAATCATTATTATTATTTGAAACTTGATTTTGCATGTCACTATAAAGTTTGCTTGTTCAATATTCAATGCAAAACTTGTTTGGGTCCCTATTAAAAGGTTAATTTGTTCAACCTTGGCCCGCGGCTTTGTTCAGTTTTAAATTTTGGCCCACTCTGTATTTGAGTTTGACATCCCTGCTCTATAGCGTCCTACGAGTAGCCTGGAGTACTTGTTAGCTACGAGCGTTTTTATGACGTTCGTTACCAACGATGCTTTCGGGAAACGGTGTGAAAACTGTACGATGCTCGTACGACGCACTTATCGATCCACTTAGGCTAACGATGCTTTCGGGAAACGGGGCCCTGGACAGGTTTTTCATGTCAACTTAAAGCCCACATGAAGTACACTGTTAACATATATAACATGTCACATATCATGAGATCTATCAAAGTGAGTCCATGAATCTGAATGTATCGTTATTGTAGAATTATGTGAAGTGCCAGCTGTTCATAGATATTGATTGAAAAATAGTTAAAGGAAACTTCAGGATTTCTCAACCTGGACCAAGGAACCAGTCTTTATCACCGAAAACAATTGAAAGTCAACCTACTTCTCAACTGTAGCCTACACTAAAAATGTAATGTATATTCAAAAACAAAAAGAACCCTTTCAGACCGAGTCTGTAGTTTATTTTATAAAATAAATGTTATACAGTTGTTGGCCGGCTTTCCTTCAACCATTGTCGTCCGCCATCTGCCCTTTCAGCTGCAGTGGTCCGTGGTGCGAGAGGGTCTGAGAGAGCTACTGACCAGCTGGCTAGCTAGTTTGCCCCAAAATTCGAAATCTACACAGTTGATTCCTCACCTAAAACCTTATCAGAAGTGAGTTTAGTGATGAAATAGCATACGAAAATTAAAGAAAAACATTGCGTTCTTGGTCTGCTCTGTTGTTTACCGCTCCTTGCTGGAATGCCGAAATTAATTATGCGGTATCTGTGCTGCCAAGTTCCTTCAAGATACCAACCGGTGCATCCTGTGTAAAATGGGCGTGTTGAGAACACTTTTAAGCTAGATTGCTATTGACGTATCATATCAATACATTAGGGTTCTTCTGAATTACTGTTTTCGTGTTTTCTTGAAGTTAGGGGTAAGGCCATATGACGCAGTCGACATGTAACCGACGGCAACAGACCATTACTGTAAAGGTAAACTATGGATATCCTTTGGGCTTGAACATTGTTGGAAACATTTTAGATTGGTCAAGTACACAACAACAGAATATATAACATAGTATATTTAATGCTTAAATGTTACATATTAGACCTTTCATATCTGAGGGATTTCATTATAGACGTAGACATTTGTTGGATATTTTAAATGATTAATGTTGGATTGTATCAGAGACCAAGAGGGTTTTTAGTAGAACAGCCAGTTAAGACTGCTTCATTGTGCTACTTTTACATCAGTCTTTTGTATAATATGATATTATGTACCCTGTGTTTCGTTTGTCATCTAAAACCACACACACACACACACACACACACACACACACACACACACACACACACACACACACACCACACACACACCACACACACACACACACACACACACACACACACACCCCTTACTGCCAAGAACTATGTCTGGCCAAGTGTTCTCCAGTCTTGTTATCAGGAATATACAGTATGTCAGTCATGCGAATGATGATGGTTTGACATACTGAATTTTGACATACTGAATTTATAAGACACCTACTTAGAAATATCCAAAGTTGTTTATTTATAATTACATTACTTAACACCAATCATCCGATTCAAAAGATGACACCCGCTCACCTGACCCATCCACCGTGCAAGGTTTCTTATTGGCCACTTCTTCTGATTTACTTCCATTTCTTTTCCGGCCTCCATTTCCTGAAGACAAAATTAAATGGGTTTACGGCAGTGGTGGCTGCTGGTATTTCAAAGAGGGAAAGCTCCTTTTCGGCCTACATTATATAAATTGTCAATTTATTTATATGTAAATTCTGCCCTGTTCGCTTTCAAGGAAATGCTCTGTGACCCTGTAATACCAACTAGCTGTCTTTTCCAGTGACTTTACCATTGTCCTCTCAATGACAAGCAGAGATAGGCTGGTTAAACGGCCTTGGCCCCCAATGGTTACGTGTGTAGGACTTGAGCCACTTTAAACAGGAGAAGCTCCTTTCTACACCTGCAGATGTAGCTCCTATTGTTGCCACTAATAAGAACACTTTGTAAAGCTGAGGCATTGCACTGTCCAACTATATTGTTAAGGATTGCAGATAAGGACCCAGGTGCAAACCAGCAGATGCATTTGGCAAAAATATTTATTCCTTTTCTTCAGGATTTAAACAAAGGGTAGACCGGTCAAAAAGTCAATCTTAGAGTCAAAAGTGTAACGCACAAAAGATCCAGGCAGTTAGAATGAAAATCCAAAAACAGAAAATCACAAGGCAGAGAATTCAATTGGTAGAGCAGAAACAGGCAGAGCAAAAACGGCAGAAAGAAAACAAGGGACAGGGAAAACTCAATCAGTGGGGTATTCCACGAACGGAGGTTTAACAAACACAGAGTTAACGCTGAACTCTAGGTTGATTGACCCTGTGCCAACTAAACCAGAGCTGTTGGTTCCACTGCACGGGTTATGCATTAGTTCAATCAACTCGGGGTTGGTTAACACAGGGTTGTGCGCGTCCACGCCAAACCTATAAAACCGTGATGTATGGATCATGGAAACCCTGATCGAAATGGCGAAACGGAGCGCTTATTTCAATGAAATGGAACTCCAGGTTCTCCTGGAGAGCTATGACGAGGAGAAGGATATTATCACAAGAAAAGGGAACGCTAAAGCCTCTGCAACCCGGAGAACCAAAGCGTGGCAGCGGATCGCTGACCACGTAAATGCGTCAAAAGCACCTCTCGGCATAGTACTCAGCCAATATTGCTCTTTGTATGATAGGAGGCCGATGTAAATCTTGGTCCGGACGTGGATGGGTCATCTGAAAGGCTCAGCATCTCCAACATTATAGATAAAACTACCATTTGCAAAAAACGGAGTGCTACGCAAATAGTCTGGAGTGAACTGAGGCCAGGTCCTCGATTGGTAGTGTTGGCTATGTAAGGCTGGAGAAGGCTATTTAAATATATTAAAGATTTGCGAGAGAATCTTTATCTCTCCAGCAAAAAGTCATCCGATATGCCAAGATGTCGGGCCGTAGTCTTATTAATCTCTCCCGGTGGATTGCACAAATAATTTGCGCTCCGATATCAACAGGCCTCTCATCAAAAAAAATTCATTGCGAACACATAAAATCTGCGGTGAACGCGGGTTTAAATACCCAAAACCGGGTTATGTTTCAAACTTAACCTGCGCAAAACCTGCTCGGACCAGGTTTGATTCAGAGCATATGTTTCTATAGTAACTAACATACCCTGTTCCTTTTGGAAACGGAAAACCTAGGGTTACCGCAAACCCTGAGTTAACTTACCCGGTTATGTGATAAAACCGGCTTTGTGAAATACCCCACTGGACAATGAGCCAGCTAATAATCAGGTCTGGCAGACAGAGTCAGGTGTGGGCGGGGTTCAGGACAGATACAAAAGCAAATGGCAATGCAAACAAAAACATTCAACAATTCCACAAAAGACCAGCAGGGCAGGCAGAGTCAAAATAGGATACTAACATCCATGCCTTTAGGAAATGCGATAAGCAGCTAATTCTGAACAAACACATTTTTAGTCAATGAAATGTTAACACAACAGTATATAGTTGACCATTTAATTTTTTAAGTTGTAGGGGAGACCAAGCTTTCCTTGTAGTCTTAGAGAAATCACCACTGGTTTATGGGGTTAGGGTGAGTCCACAAACCTGCAACAATCCTATGAAAGGTTTCCGGTCAAATCAGCATTTTTAGAAGAAAATATGTAATATGTTCTCCGAGGAGCCAAGGAACACAGCACAACCCTTACCTTTGTTTTGTTTCCTTGGCTTAACCAGCGTCTTGATGTCTACATGTCCTAGGATATGTAAAAGGATCGTCAGTCCATCTTACGATGTCAACCATAAACCTTCCAAGTGTAAAGTTTTATTCCGCAGAAATGTAATCCCGAGTGGACGATAATGAATCAGTGGATCCCAGTGGACTAAAGGACAAGGAAGCTCCCCTCTTGTCAAAACAAAGCTAGTACTGACCGTTTCTTTAAAAAGTACATTCATGGTAACAACTCACCCACACCAGCAGGAGAAGAGATAAGACCCAGGGTGATGCATAAGTCATAGCACTTCTTCTTCATACTAGCAATAATTATTCCGACTTGCTTTCTCCCTTTACCGATCACCATATTCAATCAGACACCGTGCCCGATTCCTTTTTGCTCCTCTCGTTCTCCATGACAGAGTCCTTGTCCTCAGTAATGAACACTTTCTGCTCCAAAAGGTCCTCCAGGAGACCTTTGATAACTGAGATTTTAACTGTCTTCACAAATTCACAACGGACCCTTCGAAGCTCCACTGGAAAAGAAATCAAAAGGCAAAAAAAAATGACAGCATGGAAAGACGATAGTTGAGGCAGGGTGTTCAACACATTGTTCAGAATTTTGGCCCACAGAATTCAGGAGACATTGATTAAACTCTTCTTGACCTCTGTATATTTTAAACCGTTTGTCGTACCACCTTGTCCCCCACAACATATCTCATCAATAAAATGTTTTGCCTATGAAAGGTATCCGGTCGAATCAGCATTTTTAGAAGAACTTATGTAATATTTTCTCAAAGGAGCCAAGGAACACAGCAAAACCTCTTACCTCTTTTTGGTTCCCTTGGCTTTACCACCGTCTTGTCGGATATATTTCCTACGATATGAAAAAGGATCGTCAGTCAGTCTTACAATGTCAACCATAGACTTTCCAAGCAGTGGCGGTGGGTCAATAGAGGGCGCTAGGGCGCCGCCCCTCCCTGAAATATTCACTTGAATATTTCTGCCAAGTATAAATACAAAATAAATCGAAAAAAAAAGCAATGTTATACTTAAAAAACCTTCGGCCTGTAGCATATAAACAAAATGGAGCAACTGTCCCATTATTCTAACTGCATTTGAAGCAGACATTGAGACTCACAAAAAATGGACGCTATAGGACAGTGATCATGATTTGTCTCAATATGAGAATAGGCATTTTTATTAACTCAGGACCAGGCCTGGAATTTCGTGATTTTAGGGGCAAGGCCACTTGGCTTGCCCCGGGGCAATTTCTTTTGGGCACAAAGGACACATGCCAGGGCATCAAGAACTTAAGTTAAAAAACATGATTTTGATTGAACTTAAATACACAAATCCATTTCTACACCTTTTTAATAAACAGCGTAACACTTCAGGAGAAATTGTTCATTGTTTTGCAGTTTTTATCTGCATCTTGAAGAGCCCTTTTGCAATAATTCTCCACTTCTTTTTCAAAAAGAAAATAAGTTGAGTGAATTTGTAGAATTTTGTTAAATGTTAAAACTGTATTATTGTCTAAAAGATTAGAATTTGCCATAAATAATAACGAAAGTAATTTTTAATGACACATCCTAATAACGATTACTAAAAAATGACAATAACCCTCTCTCTGGGCATACGATTTTCAGAAGGGCATCACGGCCAGATAGCGGGGCCACGACGGCCATGGCCGTCGTGGCCGCCGGTGAAATTCCTGCCCTGCTCAGCACAAATACTCACTATTTCTCTCTGAAAGTTATTCTACAAAGTCTTGCAATTTCTCAGATGAATCCTATAAACTGCTTTTGAGTTGGCAATCCTTGATCAACGTTTGAATCACTGTATGACAACTAGAAAAAGTCCTGCGTATGATGTATGTTTGAAACAAGCCAGTGGTTTACAATTGATATCCCAGAATCCCAAAAGGATATTCCAGAAAGCCAAACACCTTTGACTATGTATGGTCTTATTATGTTATTATATGAGATATTTTTTAACTGGTGTGTGTGAAATGTATTTTTTCAGGGAAGAACTATGATATACGTTCTCCCCACTGTTTTGGTCTGCACTATATTTTAAGGGCATCCATGTGATCAACTCCTTATTTTAAAATCAGTTCTTGCTAGTTGTACTTGGAAGAATTAACTTGAAGGTCACGAGCACGCAGGACGCTGTTGACAGTTTGAGACGGTGTGTTCTTGCTGGTATTGTGCACAGCACAGAGGACGCCTCAGTCCTCCAAAATAGGAACCAGGCTTTATCACCGAAAACAATTGAAGCTCAACCTCCTCCTCAACCGTACACAGAAAATATATAATGTGTACTTAAAACAAAAATAACCCTTTAATACTGCTTCTGTAGTTTATTTGATAAAATAAATGTTATACAGTTCTTGGTCGGCTTTCCTTCAACCATTGTAGTCCGCCGTCTGCCATGTTAGCTGCAGTGGTTCGTGGTTCTAATTTGCCCCAAAATTCAAAATCTGCAGAGTTGATTCCTCGCCCAAATCTTTAACAGAAGTGAATTAAGTGATGCAATAGCATACAAAAAAATATTACGTTATTAGTCTGCTCTGTTGTTTACCGCTCCTCGCTGGAATGCCGAAATGTATTCTGGGGTACCTCTGCGGCCAAGTTTCTTCTAAATACCAACTGGTGCATCCTGGGTAAAATGGTCATGTCAAGGACACTTTTAAGCTAGTTTGCTATTGACGTATCATATCAATACAATTGGCTTCTTCTGTGCCCTGTATTACGAACCTCGCTGAAAATACCCAGGCTTTCTTGGGAAAGCCTGGATCGACAGAGACGCAACTCGAGATCAGGGTTAAATGGTACTATGAAGCTCACTTAGGATTCGATTAGTTAGGATAGACTGCCGACTACATTCAAATATTATTTAAACACAATTATTCAACGTAACACCTGGTGGTCCACAACGAGACAGTAGTGGGGGTTATCTCAGCCAGGGTTGAGAAGGAATTGGGGGAAAAGGAACTTTGGCATTGATTCCCTGAAGTAAATGAACCGCGACATGGAGGAGAAAGTGATCCCGGAGCCTGGCTGCCCGCCTCCGAGGCGGTGGTGCCTCGGCAGCGGGCAGCAGGGCTCAGGCAGGAGACAATCGTGGACAATCACTTTCTCCTCCATGTCGCGGTTCAGCCGACTTCAGATGGATGTGGAAATGGAAGAAGCAGAGAGAATGCGTCGGAGAACCCGACACATTCGTTTGAGATTCATAATATCGTCTGTTGTCCCTCCCTACCAAAGTGAGGTGCTGTTTTTTCTCTCCACTCTCACTCACAGGTGGTGGCTGGTGATTGTGGGGTGCGGATCAGTCACACTTCAAAAGGACTTTCTGAGGATGACAGCCCCTCTAAACGGTCCCGCTATGTCTCAATGGCTCGGTCTTCCAGGAAAGTGTCTGGGTTAAAAATCTTGGGTGTCTTGTTTGATCCTTTGCTTTGTTTTGACCAAAGTGTTAAACGTATAACTAGAATAGAATTATTTCATCTGAGAAATATATTACTAAAATCAGACCAACCTTCCCCTTCTAATTCATTATTCATTAGTCTGTTTTAGCGTGTTGCGTTGCATATCAGTGACCACAACTGAATACCTGGACTCTCCTTCTCCACTGAGTATGGTTCATGCTGTTTCCCTGGATGACACACTTTGTTCATTAGCATAATGTGGAGCACGTTTGTACCGGCCTGGAATTGGTGTTATATTAAATATTGTATATCGGCCTGTGAAGGTCCTCAACCTTCTTTATAAAAGATGACGTGTGTCCCCTGTTCCTTTATGAACTAAACTGCTGCCCAGCACCACTGCTGGAATGTGTTTTCCTCCTCTCCTGTTCAGAGCAAAAGTAGTTCAGTCACTCAAACGTTTTATTCAGTATTTACTTAGAAATAAGAAATTGCAAACAAAAAACTAGTTTTCATCTCAGGCTTTGAGGGCCCCCCCCCCAACTATGACGACCCAGGGTTTGGGTTAAATACGTTACCTTCCAATGACCGACGAGTATTGACCGGTAGGACCTTCAGCCCTTCCAGACCACTCAAGAGGTCCTGTGCTGTGGCCTTTCCTGGTCTTCGGCTCTTCCACAGCAGCAACATGTTCCGTCTCTGCTTGAACTCAGCCATCTCTTCTTTCTGGATGTCATCCAGATCTTCCTTCGTCAGCCCCAGGTGGAGGGCCGCCTGCTCCCACCTCTGTCCCCAGAGTTTGTGCAACAACCCGGAGCTGCTCAGCCGACAGATCCTGCCCTGGGGAGTGGGTTTCATAGACTTTGTCTGGAAAAAGAAACAACGCAATCCACACGCAGGCGGGTCAAGTTCCACATTCTGACGATGTACCAAAAATCCAGACATTACCACTTTTAAAATCGGTGTGAGGGGTTAAGTCTAGGCTACAAACCTGAACCAAACCTATAAAAGGTATCCTGTCACACTAGCACCACACACACACACACACACACACACACACCAAACGTATGTTTGGTACATGAGCTGAAATAAAATCAACCTCAGAATAGGCATGCATTAAATTCTCTTACATTTAAATTGTAATTCCGGCAAAAAATTAACCCAGGGTCTGTTTTGGCTTTTATACCCATCAAATAACCCCTCTAGATACTTTTTCCCTTTAAAATCGAGTATAGAGTCTGCCCGGCGCAATGTTTGGCTTCCTACTTATTGGCTTTAAAAATTGTAACCACTAATATAGCTCATTCCTGGCTGTTTTAAATTAGTTTGTGTCTCTATTATATTATTAACGGTAGCCGGTAATCGACTTGTGTGGACTTCCTGGAAACATGGACCAAGGCACAGACTTGAAAAACAGTATTTTTTAAAGGTCCCATTGCATGAAAATCTCACTTTATGAGGTTTTCTAACATAAATATGAGTTCCCCTAGCCTGCCTATGGTCCCCCAGTGGCTAAAATGTTGGTGTAAAACGCGCACTAGGTGTTCTGCTCTTCTTGGAAAAAACGGAGGCTCAAGCAAGCTGATTTGGAATGTGGTCCCATATGTCGTAATAAGGGATCTAAGCTCCTTCCTTTTCTCTGCCTTGCCCACCAAGAGAATATGGCCTGCCAATGAGACACCACCGTGCGAGCGCCACCTGTGTGTGTGTATGTGTGATTACACACAATGTAACACAAGTGTTTGCGGTTGGTGTTATGGCGCATAACACGTCGGTTCTTTGACGTCTCTTGTATTTCCACAACGAGACTGTAGTTGGGGTTATCTCAGCCATGGTTGAGAAGGAATTTGGCGAAAGGAACTTTGGCTTTGACTCCCTGAAGTACATGAACTGCGACATGCCGCCGGTTGCCGTGAGGCACCACCGCCCGGCAGCAGGCAGCCGGGCAGCAGGCAGGCGCGGGCAGCAGGCAGCCGGCAGCAGGCAGCCGGCAGCAGGCAGCCGGCAGCAGGCAGCCGGCAGCAGGCAGCCGGCAGCAGGCAGCCGGCAGCAGGCAGCCGGCAGCAGGCAGCCGGCAGCAGGCAACGGGCGGTTCAGTCTACTTCAGATTGATGTGGAAGTAGAAGAACCAGAGACGTAGGAGAACTCGACAAAGTCGTTTGTGATTCATAATATCCTCTGGAGGCGCACACAGCTTTTGGCCGTGATAATATGTATTAAATGATATAGATATCTATGTATTATATGATAATATTTAGATATAGAGCTCCAGGACTGTAACGCAAGTGTTGTACACTTCCTTGTTATTTGGATAACCGTACTGCTGTTGGTGTTATAGTGCATAACACGTCAAACTCTCGTCTCTGGTCTTTCCACAAGGAGTCTCGTAGTGGGGGTTATCTCAGCCATGGTTGAGAATGAATTGGGGGAAAGGAACTTTGGCTTTGACTCCCTGAAGTACATGAACCACGACATGGAGGAGAAAGGGATTGTTGGACGCGAATGTCTTCCGCTTGAGCCGCGGTTCCCGCTGTCGAGGGACCACCGCCTCGGCGCTGCAGGAGGCGGTGGTGCCTGAGTGCTGACCACTGCCGTGGCGGTGGTCCCTCGGCAGAGAGGCTCCGGCGGGAGGACAACCGCGCGGTCAACAATCGCATGCAACAATCCCTTTCTCCTCAATGTCGTGGTTCAGTCTACTTCAGATTGATGTAGACGTGGAAGAACCAGAGACGTCGGAGTACACGACGCGGTCGTTTGAGATTCATAATATCGTCTGGAGACTTACACAGCTTTTGGCCGTGATAATATATATTATATGATATACAGTAGATATCAATGTATGATATGATATACAGTAGATATAGAGCTCCAGGACTCCTGTGTGTTCTAGAATATTTAAAGAACATGGCTAAAGGCTCTGTGCACCTCGCCATTGCTATACATCCACTGTAAACAGGGCACATGGTACCATGGCTACAAGCTGCTCAGGGCCACACCCCCACCCTCCTCCTTGACCCGCCTCTGTCCTCCTCATTTGCATTAAAGCTACAGACACCAAAACAGCGCATTTGAGGAAAGCTCAATGTGTGACTCGTAGTGGCTGTAATTCTGCACCACGGCTGAATTTCGGGAACGACTTCAAATACTGTGTTTGGGGCCCACTAATATCTATATTAAAGCATCCATAAAGTAGCATGCCATGGGACCTTTAAGTATCAAAAGTAAGAGTCATTTGGGGTAATGTAGTTCCAATGTCTTGCTATGTCCTTTATACACTCATTTAAGATAAAAAGAAACACCACTAACATCACTCTAAATTAAATTACTTCTATGTGTGATATCTGGTACTGATATCATTTAAAATTATCACAATTACCACTATTTGTTACTTTAGATTGGACGGCGAATTCTTGAAAGAGGAAATCGTATGCTTCTGAGGCAGACAGAGAAGGCACTTAAAAATGAACGAGTCGTTCTTCCTTCCCAATACTTCAAATCGTTTGCTTAAACATGGCCATGGGGGCTTAACTTTTATACCTGGCACTTCTTCCAATATTGTGTGTTGGCTACAAACGTCAAACGTGACAGCGAAATTTGAAGGCTAAACAGAGATACGAGGACAGGAGCAAAGTTGGGAGAAACCCGCCCAAACTGCAAGAATCACGATGTGTTCTGACTGTTACACTTGTGGTGCACGCGCACTCATTTGGACATGTCACTTTACTGTCGATGGTCACGCATGCTGCACAGACAGAAACACACCCACACAGACAAACAGAAACACAGACACACACACACAGTCACACACGCAGGGGCAACGCAAGCCAGCAAAGATTATTTGCCATCCAGGGGCCAGGGCTCCTGACATCAAAGCCAAATCTAAAGCTAATCTTAGGGTGCTGCTTGCGCCACATACAGAGTTAGACTAGACGCACCAAACACAGTCAATAGTCTCGCCAACATTGTTATTGAGTTCATAATATAAAGGGAACTATCTTTAAAAAGATGAACTACGTGTTTATCTGGTGAGCAAACCATGACATAGAGGGTTATACAGGCTGACTAATAACTCCTACAACTAGGAGACTTCAACTCACCCAGCATCCCGTCACTAGCCGGCATTTTGAGGAGCGGAGACGAGGACAGCTCACCAGGACGGCCCCCCTGTCCACTACTGCATGACGGCTTCTTCTTAACAGGTTTAGGATGATTCTTTACAAGTCCTGAAAGAGAAATCCAGAGAAATTGCAGAAGGATTTTATTTATTTTTTTTAACTGAAGCACAATAATGAATGGGCTTGTGACTGCCGACTACATTCAAATATTATTTAAACACAATTATTCAACGTAACACCTGGTGGTCCACAACGAGACAGTAGTGGGGGTTATCTCAGCCAGGGTTGAGAAGGAATTGGGGGAAAAGGAACTTTGGCATTGATTCCCTGAAGTAAATGAACCGCGACATGGAGGAGAAAGTTGATCCCGGAGCCTGGCTGCCCGCCTCCGAGGCGGTGGTGCCTCGGCAGCGGGCAGCAGGGTTCAGGCAGGAGACAATCGTGGACAATCACTTTCTCCTCCATGTCGCGGTTCAGCCGACTTCAGATGGATGTGGAAATGGAAGAAGCAGAGAGAATGCGTCGGAGAACCCGACACATTCGTTTGAGATTCATAATATCGTCTGTTGTCCCTCCCTACCAAAGTGAGGTGCTGTTTTTTCTCTCCACTCTCACTCACAGGTGGTGGCTGGTGATTGTGGGGTGCGGATCAGTCACACTTCAAAAGGACTTTCTGAGGATGACAGCCCCTCTAAACGGTCCCGCTATGTCTCAATGGCTCGGTCTTCCAGGAAAGTGTCTGGGTTAAAAATCTTGGGTGTCTTGTTTGATCCTTTGCTTTGTTTTGACCAAAGTGTTAAACGTATAACTAGAATAGAATTATTTCATCTGAGAAATATATTACTAAAATCAGACCAACCTTCCCCTTCTAATTCATTATTCATTAGTCTGTTTTAGCGTGTTGCGTTGCATATCAGTGACCACAACTGAATACCTGGACTCTCCTTCTCCACTGAGTATGGTTCATGCTGTTTCCCTGGATGACACACTTTGTTCATTAGCATAATGGGAGCACGTTTGTACCGGCCTGGAATTGGTGTTATATTAAATATTGTATATCGGCCTGTGAAGGTCCTCAACCTTCTTTATAAAAGATGACGTGTGTCCCCTGTTCCTTTATGAACTAAACTGCTGCCCAGCACCACTGCTGGAATGTGTTTTCCTCCTCTCCTGTTCAGAGCAAAAGTAGTTCAGTCACTCAAACGTTTTATTCAGTATTTACTTAGAAATAAGAAATTGCAAACAAAAAACTAGTTTTCATCTCAGGCTTTGAGGGCCCCCCCCCCAACTATGACGACCCAGGGTTTGGGTTAAATACGTTACCTTCCAATGACCGACGAGTATTGACCGGTAGGACCTTCAGCCCTTCCAGACCACTCAAGAGGTCCTGTGCTGTGGCCTTTCCTGGTCTTCGGCTCTTCCACAGCAGCAACATGTTCCGTCTCTGCTTGAACTCAGCCATCTCTTCTTTCTGGATGTCATCCAGATCTTCCTTCGTCAGCCCCAGGTGGAGGGCCGCCTGCTCCCACCTCTGTCCCAGAGTTTGTGCAACAACCCGGAGCTGCTCAGCCGACAGATCCTGCCCTGGGGAGTGGGTTTCATAGACTTTGTCTGGAAAAAGAAACAACGCAATCCACACGCAGGCGGGTCAAGTTCCACATTCTGACGATGTACCAAAAATCCAGACATTACCACTTTTAAAATCGGTGTGAGGGGTTAAGTCTAGGCTACAAACCTGAACCAAACCTATAAAAGGTATCCTGTCACACTAGCACCACACACACACACACACACACACACACACACACACCAAACGTATGTTTGGTACATGAGCTGAAATAAAATCAACCTCAGAATAGGCATGCATTAAATTCTCTTACATTTAAATTGTAATTCCGGCAAAAAATTAACCCAGGGTCTGTTTTGGCTTTTATACCCATCAAATAACCCCTCTAGATACTTTTTCCATTTAAAATCGAGTATGAGTCTGCCCGGCGCAATGTTTGGCTTCCTACTTATTGGCTTTAAAAATTGTAACCACTAATATAGCTCACTTCCTGGCTGTTTTAAATTAGTTTGTGTCTCTATTATATTATTAACGGTAGCCGGTAATCGACTTGTGTGGACTTCCTGGAAACATGGACCAAGGCACAGACTTGAAAAACAGTATTTTTTAAAGGTCCCATTGCATGAAAATCTCACTTTATGAGGTTTTCTAACATAAATATGAGTTCCCCTAGCCTGCCTATGGTCCCCCAGTGGCTAAAATGTTGGTGTAAAACGCGCACTAGGTGTTCTGCTCTTCTTGGAAAAAACGGAGGCTCAAGCAAGCTGATTTGGAATGTGGTCCCATATGTCGTAATAAGGGATCTAAGCTCCTTCCCTTTCTCTGCCTTGCCCACCAAGAGAATATGGCCCGCCAATGAGACACCACCGTGCGAGCGCCACCTGTGTGTGTGTGTGTGTGATTACACACAATGTAACACAAGTGTTTGCGGTTGGTGTTATGGCGCATAACACGTTGGTTCTTTGACGTCTCTTGTATTTCCACAACGAGACTGTAGTTGGGGTTATCTCAGCCATGGTTGAGAAGGAATTTGGCGAAAGGAACTTTGGCTTTGACTCCCTGAAGTACATGAACTGCGACATGCCGCCGGTTGCCGTGAGGCACCACCGCCCGGCAGCAGGCAGCCGGCAGCAGGCAGCCGGCAGCAGGCAGCCGGCAGCAGGCAGCCGGCAGCAGGCAGCCGGCAGCAGGCAGCCGGCAGCAGGCAGCCGGCAGCAGGCAGCCGGCAGCAGGCAACGGGCGGTTCAGTCTACTTCAGATTGATGTGGAAGTAGAAGAACCAGAGACGTAGGAGAACTCGACAAAGTCGTTTGTGATTCATAATATCCTCTGGAGGCGCACACAGCTTTTGGCCGTGATAATATGTATTAAATGATATAGATATCTATGTATTATATGATAATATTTAGATATAGAGCTCCAGGACTGTAACGCAAGTGTTGTACACTTCCTTGTTATTTGGATAACCGTACTGCTGTTGGTGTTATAGTGCATAACACGTCAGACTCTCGTCTCTGGTCTTTCCACAAGGAGTCTCGTAGTGGGGGTTATCTCAGCCATGGTTGAGAATGAATTGGGGGAAAGGAACTTTGGCTTTGACTCCCTGAAGTACATGAACCACGACATGGAGGAGAAAGGGATTGTTGGACGCGAATGTCTTCCGCTTGAGCCGCGGTTCCCGCTGTCGAGGGACCACCGCCTCGGCGCTGCAGGAGGCGGTGGTGCCTGAGTGCTGACCACTGCCGTGGCGGTGGTCCCTCGGCAGAGAGGCTCCGGCGGGAGACAACCGCGGTCAACAATCGCATGCAACAATCCCTTTCTCCTCAATGTCGTGGTTCAGTCTACTTCAGATTGATGTAGACGTGGAAGAACCAGAGACGTCGGAGTACACGACGCGGTCGTTTGAGATTCATAATATCGTCTGGAGACTTACACAGCTTTTGGCCGTGATAATATATATTATATGATATACAGTAGATATCAATGTATGATATGATATACAGTAGATATAGAGCTCCAGGACTCCTGTGTGTTCTAGAATATTTAAAGAACATGGCTAAAGGCTCTGTGCACCTCGCCATTGCTATACATCCACTGTAAACAGGGCACATGGTACCATGGCTACAAGCTGCTCAGGGCCACACCCCCACCCTCCTCCTTGACCCGCCTCTGTCCTCCTCATTTGCATTAAAGCTACAGACACCAAAACAGCGCATTTGAGGAAAGCTCAATGTGTGACTCGTAGTGGCTGTAATTCTGCACCACGGCTGAATTTCGGGAACGACTTCAAATACTGTGTTTGGGGCCCACTAATATCTATATTAAAGCATCCATAAAGTAGCATGCCATGGGACCTTTAAGTATCAAAAGTAAGAGTCATTTGGGGTAATGTAGTTCCAATGTCTTGCTATGTCCTTTATACACTCATTTAAGATAAAAAGAAACACCACTAACATCACTCTAAATTAAATTACTTCTATGTGTGATATCTGGTACTGATATCATTTAAAATTATCACAATTACCACTATTTGTTACTTTAGATTGGACGGCGAATTCTTGAAAGAGGAAATCGTATGCTTCTGAGGCAGACAGAGAAGGCACTTAAAAATGAACGAGTCGTTCTTCCTTCCCAATACTTCAAATCGTTTGCTTAAACATGGCCATGGGGGCTTAACTTTTATACCTGGCACTTCTTCCAATATTGTGTGTTGGCTACAAACGTCAAACGTGACAGCGAAATTTGAAGGCTAAACAGAGATACGAGGACAGGAGCAAAGTTGGGAGAAACCCGCCCAAACTGCAAGAATCACGATGTGTTCTGACTGTTACACTTGTGGTGCACGCGCACTCATTTGGACATGTCACTTTACTGTCTATGGTCACGCATGCTGCACAGACAGAAACACACCCACACAGACAAACAGAAACACAGACACACACACACAGTCACACACGCAGGGGCAACGCAAGCCAGCAAAGATTATTTGCCATCCAGGGGCCAGGGCTCCTGACATCAAAGCCAAATCTAAAGCTAATCTTAGGGTGCTGTCTTGCGCCACATACAGAGTTAGACTAGACGCACCAAACACAGTCAATAGTCTCGCCAACATTGTTATTGAGTTCATAATATAAAGGGAACTATCTTTAAAAAGATGAACTACGTGTTTATCTGGTGAGCAAACCATGACATAGAGGGTTATACAGGCTGACTAATAACTCCTACAACTAGGAGACTTCAACTCACCCAGCATCCCGTCACTAGCCGGCATTTTGAGGAGCGGAGACGAGGACAGCTCACCAGGACGGCCCCCCTGTCCACTACTGCATGACGGCTTCTTCTTAACAGGTTTAGAACGATTCTTTACAAGTCCTGAAAGAGAAATCAAGAGAAATTGCAGATGGATTTTTTTTTTTTCAACTCAAGCACAATAATGAATGGGCTTGTTTGCGTGATAGACTACAGACTACATTCAAATATTATTTAAACACAATTATTCAATGTAACACCTGGAACAAGAATAGCCTGTAAAATGCTGAGGGAAACCCTGATGGCTACTTGTCCTGCCTTTTCATCTCAGGTTTTGAGGGCCCTCCCCCCATTGGAGGCCCTTGTTGCCCCTGTCCCCCCCCAGCCCCCCCAGCCCCCACCCACACACACACACACACACACACACACACACACACACACACACACACACACACACACACACACACACACACACACACACAACACACACACACACACACACTATGATGCCTGTGTGTGTGGGGGTGAAGTACGTTACCTTTCAGTAACCGACGAGTCTTTATTGGTAGGTCCTTCAGTTTTTCCAGACCTCTCAGCAGGTCCTGAGCAGTGGCCTCTCCTGGTCTTCGGTGCTTCCACAGCACCAACATGTCGTATTTATCATGAAGCAAATTTCTATGTTTTGCCCTGATGACTTCCAGATCTTTCGGCTTCAGCCCCAGGTGGAGGGCCGTCTGCTTCCACTCCTTTCCCAGCGTTACCGCCACCTTCAGGAGCTGATTATCGGACAGATCCTGCCCTGCGGAGCGGGTTTCATTGTCTCCGTCTGGAAAAAGATGAAGACAATTCACACACAGGCAGGTCAAGTTCCACCTATGAGATGATGTACCACTGATGATGATGATGTGCACTCCAAAATGTAGATATTACCACTTTAGAAATGGGTGTGAGGGGTTAAGGTGAGGCTACACACCTGAACCAAACCTATAAAAGGCATCCTGTCACACTTGCATTAACACCAATGAGCCAAAGAACACAGCAGCACACACGCGCACATGCACACACACACACACACACACACACACACACACACACACACACACACACAACACACACACACACACACACACACACACACACACAAATGTATGTTTGGTAAATGAGCTGAAATTAAAGCACCCTCAAAATAGGAATGCATTAAACGATCTTACATGTAAGTATAACTTCAACTTGAAATCATCTTAACTTAAAGAACAACAATCGGAGAACTATGTACAGTGCAAGCCAGCTACACGAGTACATCATGAATCAAATCTCAACAACTGGTGCAGAGGTTTGAGTGACAGGTCTGATGGACCTCCCTCACCACTAATTACTATAGGTGTCCATCTCCCACCCCTAATACTAACCCTAACCCTAATAATATTAACACTAACCCTTCGGTTGAAACAAAATGTCAGGTCAACCTCACATATATTGGTATTGATTGACGTCTGTAAAAAAATATTATAATAATCGCACCCTTTTTTTTGAATAAACCAATTTAAATTCACAGCGGGGGGCGGTGAAGTTTAAAAAACCTTAATATCTTATGAAACCACCCATTTAGAGAATGTATGAGACTAGCAACATCGGACCATGAGGAAACATTCAAGGAAGGAGAGATAAATCGCTGGCTTAATGCTGTAATGTTTCTAAAAACCCCTATTAGATTAGAATGGAACGACCAGTTGGCTTTGATGCCTATTAACACGTCAACCCAAAATGAGACGTTTAATGTGTGATTATCTACCTTAAAATGTTAACATGTCAAATCTAAACATTACGTGTTACCACAGAATTTGGTCGCGTTAAAGCCCCCGTCGTGGTTGAGGACCGACGTCGTATTGACGCCGACTGGGAGTTAACGTGTTTGATGTGGACGAACTGTGAAGATACCAGGGGTCCTATCTTGCATCCGGCGCAATTGACTTTCTTACTGGCGCATGTGTCGTTGCTAGTTTGCAACTGGCAGGAGCGTTTTTTTCCCTCCTGCGCCACGCGTCGGTAAATTAGGGAATGATCTTGCTTCCCAAGGGGCGGTTCGGCGAAAGGAGGAGGCGTGTTCTGGCACAAACGTTCCCTGGTGCTATTTTGCAGTTTCAGAAATCACCTATGCCACAAACCAGGAAATACTTGGTTTAAAGTCTGTAGCGCGTTGTTCAGATGCTATTTTAAGGGCGCATGCATAATGTTTCTTGTGCACCTCGTGCATACACTTTGCTTCTCTCATCTACCTAGCCACACATTCTTGGTAAATTATTTGGGAAAGAACAGCTGATACAGCGGTAATAAGTTGTACTTTTAAATCAATACATCTGCAAACACCGTACAGCAAACACATTTTCTTGACACAGACATCGTGTACATGCCCATAACTTTTAGGATTGATGAGTGTTTGATCGTGAGAAAACATTGTTTTAACGCGAGTGAGTGTTAAAAATAATGAATGAATGCGGGCGCGCGTGTGTGTATGTGTAAAATTAGGGATGTTCCGAGCGGTTAATTGCACTGACGTGTACACGACATTTTGAAAACCGTTTATTCGAATACCCGTTAATTAATTAATTAATTAAGTTATGAAATTGAACTCTGAGAAATAGCCCAAACTAAGCACATTTCGATCTATATTTATAACTTATTTATTAGTTATAATAATGTACCCCCATTACGAGGTTGCTTTAAGGAGAATTCTGTCTGATTTGTGTTTTTATTTTGACCTTTCTTTTTTTTTCACATTTTTTCGTTTAGTAAAAATCTACTTTAAATTATGGAATTGATTAAAACCACTTCTTGTCAGTAAATATATTTGTTTTGGACTTTTAAAGTCTGTCGGCACTGCGTAATTATTTCTCTCTCTCGCTCTCTGCTCCGCAAGTGGCAGAGAGCGAGAGAGAGAGAGAGAGACAAACAACATGCCTAACTCAGACGTCCTTATCAACTTCAGACAACATCACGTTAACGGTTAAACAACGTTTATTTTTCAAGTTGTTTTTTTCCCCTTCGACAATACAATGACCTGTAATTGTCATATAAGACTCAGTGGTTGTTGCCGTCCAGCCATCACTTGTGATCGCAACATATTCAGCCTTCGCCATCTTCGCTTTTATGACTGCTGTCATGTTTGCATGTGCCACCTCCAACTTTGTCGTAATTAATTTCCTCCCTGCCATCTGTCGCACTGTGTTACTCCGGCTCCAAGAAGTTTAGCAGTTTGTTGAAGCCTTTTCCTTCAACAAAGCTTATTGGCAAGCATGTCAATTGCGGTCATCTCTGTGATGAGGCCGATGTATTTTTTCTCTGACCGACCAGGATCACAGGCGGCGACGAGTAGTAGGGCTAGTGAACGGCCGTAATGCGGGCCCTGTTTTGTGGGGTTCTTGGCTATTTTTCAGTGCCATCGAGGTTTACGTCCAGGTGTTTACTCTGTAAGGTGATTTCTCATCGGATCCAGTCGAATTTCTTATAGGCCAGTTTTAACTGGACACACAATCTACACGACGCCTGTGTGCCATCTTGATCCAAATCAAAATATTCCCAAGCTTTTGCTCTTCTTTTTCACCGACATTTAGCTACCGCTGATGATGGCGCACGTTTTCATCCGTAACGGAAAATGTGCCATCCCAGAATGCCTCGGTGCTGAGTCGGCAGCAGGCAGCCTGCACAAACTCAGAGGTGACAAGCGCGTCAGAAATGAACATGCATGCAATTGAAATAATCCATGTTAATAATTAATGTGCAAGTATTTAGCTTGTTAAATGAAAACTTTTATTAAGACATGCAGTAATGTTGGTCCTTTTTTTTTATTTTATTTTTTTAGTGTAACCGATTTTTTTTTACAAAACGGTTAGTGGCGGCAGCCCCGTGTAACCGTGTAACCGAATACCCGCGCACATCCCTATGTAAAATAATTAATGAATGCGGGTGTGAGTGTGTGCGTCAATCTGTTTAAACAGACGCAAATTAAACACGTAACGCATAATACAGTCCATGGCCATGTATATTAATGGTGAGACAAATGCATATTAAGAAAACAAGTCGATAACGATAATGCATACAATACTGATAAGAGACGATGTTTGTAATGTATTGTGTATATTATTAAATAGAACCACAGTTACCGCATATCATATGTTGGTTAAGGTTTCTTTGCCGAAATTTATTTGAATCAGTATTTCTGAAGTTGTGGAAGAAAAGCTTATTCCATGTGTGAATTAGACCATATTACTAGGCCATAAACTGAACCATTTGAAGTGTCTCAGCGGAGACTGCAGACGCGCTGTCAAAATATCAACTCGTCAGATTCAAATGCGCTCATGGCTCTTAAAGGGGATGGGAGCTGGCACTCTCATTGGTTTATTGGACGTTATGCCCAAACCACACCTACAGGTAATAAGGCTACTTCAGACCAACCCCTTTTTAGATTTGCGCCGGCGCAAGAGTAATTTTTGCGCCGGTAAAATAGGAACATCACCATAGAAAGCTACTTGCGCCTGGCGCTTCTCACTCGTGTTTCAGACCGTTAAAATAGGGCCCCAGGAGTCTACAGAAAACAAGTGGATCTGAACTGAGTATACACCTTTTCCCATTACAATAGCACAGTATAGCCTGACCAATATACCCTACAACGAAACCCAGACACTGATCGTATTAAATTCTCATGAAATCAATGTGCATATAATATCATACAGTAGCCCCATAAGTTATACTCAAATGTTAGAAGGTCCTGAGATAGTTTTAGACAAAGATGGCTTACCTTCCATAGTTTTGTGTCAACGTAGGCTGCGTTGCAATATCGACCAATATGAATTGATTTGAGTTGCCTTTTGCCTCCCTCCCTTTCCCCCGCACCTTATAAATAAGATCATTAGTTCGATTTTTACCGCAAACCTTGTTTCTGTTCCGATTGGTTATCCCACTGTTGAGCATCACAGACCAGGCGCCCACAATGCTACAATGATCAATTAGGACGCCGAAGCCCTAAAGGAAGTTATGCTAGATATAGATGACCGAGTCAAGGACATTAACAAGTAAGCTATAGACCTGGGATCTCTTATATCAAAGAGGGTCTCATAGGACGCATACGATTATCTACTGGGGGGTTCCAGCCCTACAGGAAAGACTCACACAGCATCATCAAATGCTCCATTGAAACGCATTGGCAACAAGCCGTTGCTATAAATTAATCAAAATTAGTTTACAAGAGATAGAACCTTGTCTTGCAGTCAACACTTCTTTCACTTTTTTTCTGTAAGGGCTAGAACTCCAAATCTCAGATATGTCGTTCTCGGGACCCTGAGAAATGCGTATGCATTTTGGCATCTCTAGCTATCTTGAAATGGCGGGAAAAGGGGCGTGACCTCCAACAGTAAGGTAAATGTGCAGGTGACTTTCTGGTCCCCATTTTTGGTGGGATGGGGGTGAAAATTTGTGCCTTAAGGTGTGTAGATACAGCTGGCCTGTGAACATGTTTTTGAAATCTGGGGTCAAAATATCAAAAGGAGCCGGCACCACGCCCATTATGAGATAACAAAAAGTTTACGTGAATTTCTCAAATTTTTTGGTCATTATTAAAGAGAGGCCTGATTCTCAGATATGCATGTTGGATGGCTAGGTGGTAGGTATGGGAAGAACTTAAGGCCAAAGTCTTGCAAGCGAGCCACTGGGTGAGGTGCAACGAGATGGAGCACTTGCCGAGTAATTTCTTGCAATCCATAAATTGATCATCGTATGTATCCTTTGAGACCCCCGTGGATATGAAAGAGACCCCAGGTCTATAGCTTACTTGTTACTGTCCTTGACTCAGGAGTTACCTGTTGCATCACTTCCTTTAGGGCTTCGGCCTCCTAACTCATCATTGTAGTATACTTGAAAGCCCTCTTTCATAGATATGACCAGGATTTCTGTGAGACCAGGTTGACTACAGGATTAGGCAGGTCGACTCACTAAAACTAGGAGACTTCAACTCACCCAGTGTCCCGTCACTAGCAGGCTTTTTGAGGGGCGGAGACGAGGACAGCTCACCAGGACGGCCCCCCTGTGCGCTACTGCATGACGGCTTCTTCTTAACAGGTTTAGAACGATTCTTTACAAGTCCTGAAAGACAAATCAAGAGAAATTACAGGTGGATTATTTATTTTAATTTTTTCAACTCAAGCACAATAAGGAATGGGCTTGTTTGCATACAGACTACTCAAATATTATTGAAACACAATTATTCAAAATAACACCTGGAACAAGAATAGGCTGTAAAATGCTGTGGGAAACCTTGATGGCAACTTGTCCTGCCTTTTCATCGCCTTTACATCTGCTTTTGAGTCTGAAATCCTTGGTCAACTCACTTTTGTATCACTGTATGACAACTCAGCACGACGTATGGTTAAACTGACATAACATAAACCGTATATTATACAGATTTAACATAGCCTGTATATAATACAGATTTAACAGATTTAACAGACAGTTCAAAAATAAAAAAACAACCTGCCTAAGTAAAGTCTTTGTGGCAAAAACTGCATTAGCTTGGTGTCTGGCCTGAGGCACTTGTCAAAGTAACACAGCGTAGTAAACTAGATTGCTATTGATTGATTACTGTTATCGTGTGTTTCCTTAAAGTTAGGGGGTAAAGGCTATATGACACCATCGACATGTGACCGACGGCAACGGACCATTACTGTAAAGTAAACGATAGTTATGATATTATAACTCTAGTTCTATGATTGTAGGCGTAGCCGTCTAGGCTTCGCCTTATGGGCTTGTCCCGTGCATGCTCGCGCGCACTGAAGAATTTCAACTATGCACCAATCAACGTGGGCCCCGCCCACATTCCCCACGGCACGTGTATAAAAGGGGGCGCAAGCCGCCCCCTCATTTCTCCATGCTATTCTCTTTTCAGCATTTGGAGGGGTACAGCAGGTGGGAAACTAGACGGCTACGCCTACAATCATAGAACTAGAGTTATAATATCATAACTATCGTTCTATTTCATGTAGGCTACGCCGTCTAGGCTTCGCCTTATGGGCTAAGGCGAAGCTGCGAGCGGAGCCCGATCAATGTACTCCTGCTGGACCCCAGTCAAAAATATACTTAAGTCACCAGGGCACATAAGACTCAAAAAAGCCGGATGTGCAAAACACAACAGCTTATCAAAAAACTAATTCCCCCTAGATCAAGCAAGGCGATGATCAAGGGAAAAAAGTGAGTCTGCAAAGACTCCGGCCCCAACCCGTCCTTCATGGAATCCATGAAGAGCGAAGGGAAGAGCCAGAGTAAACACGGTTTCCATTAGGTTCCGCCACCACCGGGGGGCGGAGCTACGAAGTCCGACTCTCCAATAAGGAGCTTCCCCTCGTCCGTTTTTAATTTTAAAACACGGCGGGAGTGCCACACTGGCAGTCAAAAAACCAACTCGTCAATTGGCGAGCCAATAGGGAACCTCTCTACTCCGCTTTCCATTTGAAAAACGGCAGGAGAGAAATACTGGCGGATAAGGGTCCTCAAACCCCAAGCCGTTAGAAGGGACACCGGACTCCAACACAGAGTTGCCGAGTGAGCCCCTGGACATGTCTCTAACATGTAAAAACGGACAAAGGCCCGGGGGAGGACCAAGACGCAGCCGCGCAAATGTCCTCTACCGGAACGCCTCTGAGCAGAGCCGTCGAAGCAGCCACGCCCCGTGTCGAGCGAGCTCTAACGCCCAATGGTGGCGCTAAGTCCTGTCGAGCATAGGCTAAGCAAACACCTTCACATATCCAGCGAGAAAACCGTTGTTTAGAGAGAGAGCGCGGCCCCTGCTAGCGTCGCTATAACACACAAACAACCGTTGTGTGGAGCGGAACGCGGCCGAGCGTTTCACATACATAGCCAGCGCCCGCACCGGGCACAGGAGATGCAACTCCGCCTCCGCCTCACTAGAATGAGGCGGGGGTGAAAAGCCTTAAGCATAATATCTCTCGACCGGAAAGAACTATTAATGTTCTTAGGGAGGAAACGCAGGATTAGGTCTGAGCAGCGCAAAGGAGCTGTCCTCGTTAAGCAACAAGCAGCTCGGGCTGACAGACAGAGCGGTCAACTCACAGGCTCGTTTGGCAGAAACACCAAAGCCAATAAGAGCGCCGTCTTAAAGGACAGGGCATCCAAAGGGGCCCGAGACAGAGGCTCGAAAGGGGCCCTGGACAAACCCGCGCAACACAGGTGGGAGGAGGTCCCAGCGTGGTGTAAGCACGCGCGCGAAACAGGCCTAACCCGTCTAGCCCCACGCAAGAACCTCTTGACTAGTGGGATGGCTGAAAGATCGGTTCCACCATCACAAGCCCGCATGGCCAGCTTGAAAACAGCTGCCGCATAGACCTTGATAGTGGAGAAGGCCAAACCCTTCTCCAATAAGTGCTGCAGAAAAGCAAGCACGCTTCCCACCTCGCAATGGGATGGGACAAGCGTGGTTCCTGTCACACCAATACAGAGAAGAGCGCCCCACTTCGCCGCATAGAGGGAAGAAGTAGAAGGCGCACGAGCACCCTGGATAGTGTTGATAACCGCTTCAGGCAAACCGTTGCCCTGCAGGATCAACCTCTCAGGAGCCAGACCAGCAGCCGTCCCGATATTATCGGGGCGGGTGGTGCACCGTCCCATGGGCTGCGAAAGCGCATCCGGCCTGAGCGGCACCCGGCCACGGGCCGCCGTCCGTGAGAGCGCCGCCAGCTCTGGAAACCACAGAGCTGAAACGGTTCTCCGGAGCCACTATAAATCAGGGGACAATCTCTCCTGTCTGACCCGCTCCAGAAGAGGAAGGATCAGCTGGAGCGGAGGAAACGCATACAAGAGAACCCGAGGCCAGGGTGTGTGCGCCAACACATCCACCCCCAACGGGGGAAGATCTCGAGGGTTGAGAGAAAACCACAACCTGCAGTGTGTGTTCTCCCTGCACGCGAACAGGTCCACCTGAGCCGTCCCGAACCTCTGCCAGATCAGTCTGACAATGTCGGGATGTAACCGCCACTCGTCGCGGCGGGGACCGCCGCGAGAACATGAGGTCCGCCCCGAAGTTCTGTGCGCCGCCGCGATATTGCAGGGCCCTCAGACTGAGGAGATTACTGATGGAGCCCAAGGCCAGAGGCTCGACCGCCCTCTGGTTGGAGAGCAGAGGAGGAACGCACTCCCCCCTGTTTGTTTATGTATACGCCGCCGCCGACACACTGTCTGTCCTGATCAGAACGTGGCGGCCACGCACCAGGTGAAAGAAATGCAAGAGCACTTTCCTCACAGCGACGAGTTCCAGCACATTTATGTGGGCTGTAGGGGGCGTGCGCCACTCGCCTCCCACCGAGTGAGAGAGGCACGTTCCTCCCCAACCCGTCAACGAGGCGTCCGTGAAGACCACAACGTAGGACGTCACTCTGCCCAGGGGAACACCCCTGAGAAGGGCGGGGGGGGTTCCCCAGTATCCCAAATCTGGCGACACTGAACGGGGTAGGAGGAGCACCCTGAACTTGTGTCGCACGGGGTCCAACCGTTGGCGAGCAAACCACCGCTGGAGTCTGCGCATAAAGAGCAGACCCAGGGGTACCACGGGATGGGCGGCTGCCATCAGCCCCAACAGGCGCATGGTGGACAGCGCGGTCACGTTTCTGAGAACGCGAAAGCGGGAGAGTGCCAACAGGATGGCGTCTCGCCGAGGAGGCGAAAGCCTCGCTGTCATGGCGGCCGAGTCCAGGCAAAGCCCCAAGTAGACTATCTGCTGGCCGGGGAGCGGGAAGCTCTTCTCCCAGTTTGATGGGCAAACCCCAGGAAAGAGAGATGGTTTATCACCGCCATGGTGTCCCTTCTCTCGCAGCTTCCTCTGAGTCGCTCAGAATAAGTAGGTCGTCGAGAGGTAAAAGAGAACCCTCTTTCCCTGACGCCTGAGCGGTTCCCAACGCCGTCTCCACACACTTCGAGAAGGTGCGCGGGGCCAGGGAGTAGCCGAATGGCAGGCACTGGTACTCGTACGCCACCCCCATAAAGGCAAAACGGAGAAACTTCCTGTGCGCCTGCTGAACAGGGACGTGGAAGTAAGCATCCTTGAGATCCAGGGATGTGAACCAGTCGCCCGCCCTCACACATCGGAGCAGCGCTCTGACAGTGAGCATTCTGAATTTCCTCGCGGCAACGAACTTGTTGAACACGCCGAAGATCCAGAATAGGTCTCATATCTCCCCTGGACTTCTTGGAAACCAGGAAGTAGCGGGGAGTAAAAACCCCGACGTGACTCGTGGGGGGGACGACAGTGACGGCCCCCTTCTCCAAGAGACGGGCCACCTCTGCTGCCAGAGCCGTGCTTGCCACTGGGTCCCGTAGCCTGGTCTCCACCAACCCCACAAAGGGTGGGGGACGGCGCTTGAACTGTATGGAATGACCCCATTTCAACGTGCTGTCCAACCATGATGGTAGAACGCACCGCTCTAGCCAACACGCATAGCGATCGGAGAGAGGGCGAGCCGACAGCTGAGGAGCGCTGTCCAGGAACAACCCGTACTCCTCGGCCCTTACCGCCTCCACACTGAGTGTGGACCAAGGGGGGCATCCCCTGAAAGGGAGGCCTCAGCGACCGTGGTAGACGTCACAGAGCTGCACAGACGCATGACGCTCACAAACAGCGAGCCGTCTGGACGTAGCACTCATGACCGTGCGTTGCCTGCTGGCTGCAGCCACAGCACGCAGACCCGTCCTCTCACCTTCCACAGACTGTAGAAGGGAGGTAGAGGGGATAACGTGGGAAGCTAGGAAACTAGCACAAGCGTCCGTATCCACCACGGCGCTCGTGTAACGAGTCTCCAGCCCGCCCACGAAGATCAGAGGGACGCCGCTTCTTAGAAGCAGGTGAACCAGAGGATATGGCTACACGCCGTCCGGCCGCCACCCCACAGCCATCTGGCTGAGGAGGGGGGGGAAGAGGTGATCTAAAGGAACAGCGCTCTTTAAGGAATAAGTACTGGACTTCGGTCGAACGGTTATTCCTTTCTTTATTTAGTTTCACATGAAAACACAGGAGCAAGTTTGCGGAACTTCTGGCTCCGCATTGCTGCTCTCCCCGGCTGCGGCGGCGGCTGCGGCGGCGGCTGCGGCGGCGGCTGCGGCGGCGGCTGCGGCGGCGGCTGCGGCGGCGGCTGCGGCGGCGGCTGCGGCGGCGGCTGCGGCGGCGGCTGCGGCGGCGGCGGCGGCGGCTGCCGCTGCTGCTGCTGCGGCATCGGGGGTGGAGTTGGAGGCGGTCCCCTGGGATGCTGGGACCGGCCTGGACCTCGTTTCCTCCCGGCCTGCTGGCGGGAGGAGCCCGTGAGAATCGCCCCGAACCGAGAACGATTCTCACGGACGGACTGCTGGTGAGTGAGCACCTCCGAGAACCGGGGCCCGAATAGTCCGTCCGGAGCTAATGGGCCCTGGACGAAGCTGGCCCGCTCTCGTTCCGGGACCGCAGTGTGGGAGAGCCATATGGCCCGCTGGACCATGGTAGCCCACGCCATATGCCGACCGGCCGAAACGGCTATCGGTTGGCACAGCTGAAGGACGGCGTTGGAAAAGCGGGAAACCGTCAGCCACCTTGCGGCCTCCTCCGGGCCGTAAGCTTCCCTGCCAGCCGACAAGGAGACCAGGGCAGAGGAGAGCAGGGCGACGTTGTTGACCGCCGCCGCAGATTGCGAGGCACAGACGAACACCCTGTCCGTCAGGGCCGGTAATTCTGCCTCTGGAGGCGGTCCGGCGGGCAGCGGCTTCTCGTTTAGGGGCGCCATCCGGCGCCCGGACAGAGAAGCGCTGCCAGGGAAGGCTCCAGGCGAGGGATCCCCCTCGCCTGAGTCTCAGCCCACCCTTCCACGTCGGTGAAGTCAATGAAGGCCCTCACCGGGGCCTTCAGAGTGGAGGGGTCCCCACCCGCAGCGGTGAAGAGGTGCTGAACCGGTGGGAACAGGGGGCACCGGGTGGCCCGTCGGGATGAAGAGTGGGTGCGAAAAAACTCGCCCTGCATGTCATCCGACATGGGGGCGAGAGTCGGGGCCGGCATGGGAATGCCCTTGATGGCCGCCGCCTCACCCATGATCTCGCCGAAGAGATCGGCCATCCGGCGCGGTTTCTCCCTCGGGAGCACAGTGGCTTCAGTGGAAGCCCCGGAGCGGGACAACTCGGACGCAGACCCAGGAAAGACCGTCGTCCAAGGAGGCGACGTCGTCGACCTCGAAGTGTTGGTCTTCGTCGTCCTGGGCGTCCGGGACCTCGGCCCCGAAGATGTCGATGGCCTCAGCGAGGTCCACCGACGGGGGAGAAGAAAGAGGTGCCTGGAGAGGAGCCCCTCCTCAAGCAGCGCGCGGCAGGGCGGCGCAGGAGGCCGGAGCAACCATGGCAGCCGCGGCGTGTTCAGCGCCGAGGCACATGAAACAGGCCCGGTGCCCGTCACCCGGCGCCAGGGAGGTGGGACAGGAGGCGCACTGAGGTCCTGAAAAGGGCCCCGTAGCCCCTATAGGAGCGCTCTCCAGTGGCCCTGAAAAGGGCCGTAGGTCCGTGGCCTCGCCCGCGCCGCGGTCGCTGGTCATCGTAGTCATTTTGTAGTTTTTCTTGTTGGTTCAGAATGGCAATGCTGAAAGAAAAAAGAGAATGAGGGGGCGGCTTGCGCCCCCTTTTATACACGTGCCGTGGGGAATGTGGGCGGGGCCCACGTTGATTGGTGCATAGTTGAAATTTTATGGGACAAGCCCATAAGGCGAAGCCTAGACGGCGTAGCCTACATGAAATAGAACTATGGATATCTCCTTGTTTGAACAATGTTGGAAAAACATTTTGGATTATGCAAATACACAACTCAACAGAATACATAATATAGCATATTAAATGCGTAAATGTTACATATAATGGCCTTTAATATCTGAGGGATTTTATTATAGATGTGTATCTTGGATATTTTAACTGATTAATGTTGGATTGGATCAGAGAACAGGAGGGTTTTCACGGATCACGGATCAAATTCGACAGTGACAGAAGTTCTGTTGAATTTATGACAGAAAATATGTCAGTTCTGTCATAGAACTGTCCTACTTTCATTCATAAATTCAACCTGAGTGCTCCGTCTCTGTCAGAGTCGCAACAGACTTATAGCCATACGCCCTAGAGGCTTCCGTCCATGGCCTGTGCCCACGACCTAGACCTGACGTCACGTCACGTCACCCACCGACAACGACAACGACAACAACAACGACAACGACAACGACTCGACAGTAAATACGAAGCGGAAGCAACAAACTACCCTTAGCCATTTTTATAAAACGTGTATTTTGTGATGCTGTGTGATTGCTGTAATAAGGATGAGTGTGAGATGTCTTAGAACAGTTGCTGATGCCTTGCCCACCCAAAGAATTTGACCCGCCAATGAGTTAGGACCGTGTAAGCGCCACATAAATGTGTCTGTGTGTTAATACACACACTGTAACGCAAGTGTTGTATGCAAGTGGGGGTTATCTCAGCCAGGGTTGAGAAGGAAATGGGGGAAAGGAACTTTGGCTTGAACTCCCTGAAGTACATGAACCGCGACATGGAGGAAGGGATTGTTGCCCGCGATTGTCTCCTGCCGGAGCCCCGCTGCCGAGGGGCCACCGCCTCAGAAGCGGGCAGCGCCAAGGCACCACGGGAGAGGGCAGGAGACAATCGCGGGCAACAATCCCTTTCTCCTCCATGTCGGGGTTCAGTCTACTTCAGATGGATGTGGAAGTGGAAGAACCAGAGACGTCTGAGAACCCGACGCAGCCGTTTGAGATTCATAATATCATCTGGAAGCGCACACAGCTTTTGGCCGTGATAATATGTCTACCATGATAGATATATCTATGTATAATATGATATTATTTATATATTGAGCTCCAGGACTCCTGCCGGAGCACGCAGGTTGTTCTATGATATTTACAGAACACGGCCGAAAGCTGTGTGCGCCCCGGCATTGCGATGCATCCACTGTAAACACGAGTGCATGGTTCCGTGGTCTCAAGCTGCTCAGGGCCACAGCCCCACCCGCCACCTTGACCCGCCTCTAAATAATGGCACGTTTGTGGAAAACTCATTGTGGGACTGGCTTGTAGTGGCTGTAATAAATATAATTTCTGCCACCAAGGCTGAATTTCTCGAACGTCTTCGAGTACTGTATTAGGGGCCCACTAACAGCTATATATAAAGCATTCATAAAATTAGCATGCCATGGGATCTTTAATTTATTATTTAAGGTTTTTTTTGTATGGGAAACTCTTTATTTTGCATTTTTGCATTTAATGTTTCTTATATAGGGTATTTTATTGTATTGAGTTGTAATTGTTTCTGGCAATGACCTGAGGCCTTTAGCAATAGCTAAAATCATAAAGCAAATTAAAATGTGGGCGCAAAAGAAGTTGAGGCATTCACTAAGCGTTTTTACACTGCCAAATATGCCCGTTCTAATTTTGACATTTTTCCTGGCATTGTCCTCGCGCTTTACACTGACCGAGTTTATATACTGTCTTGATTCCGCACCCCACAATATCTCCCCTCGAACCTTACAAATTTTGGGGGTTCATTTTCATGTAAAAGCGATTAGACGGCATCCACGGTACCAGAGGGCAGGACTTGGGTAGAGGAGTGTGATGACGTTAGCAACATGAGCACTTCTAACTGGAGACGGTGAAATCCGCAGCTGCTGACCATCACGGAAGCGAAGGTGATGTAGTCTAATTTAATGAAGTCGTGAAAAATGGGCGCGATCTACGAAAGTAGCAGAGAAAGGTCCCTTATGAGGGATAACAAACATATGGTCAGCATATAAAGAATATGTTGGTGTTTTTGCACTTGTAAATAGTTAATCGCATTTGTAGGCGTTGTCCGCTCGTTTACACTGCCCGAGATAAATTGTCGGTTTGAGCTAGCACCCCAATTGACCCTCCCGGACCCTACACACATTGGCAGTTTCATATTGATGTAAATGCGATTAGACACTCCGCGGTTCCAGTGGGGGTCTTGGGTAGAGGTGTTGCTGCGTTGTTTAGACAGAGACAACGCAGCGATCAACATGAGTAGTTCTAGCTGGAGAAGGGCATGTGTTCATTCTATTGAAGTCTAGCAATACTATTTTATAGCCTACTATTTTATGTTTTTTTTAATTGTCATTCTCACTATTTTCCTCAAATTTAATGCACTGAATAGTGACCTGGTTTTGCGTTGCGTGCGTCTGTGAATCTGGATTATATAGGGATTTAGCAAGCAAAGTGATAACCAGTGATAACCATATAAGACAAGTGGAAAACGCGAGCTGCTGACCATCATGGGAGAAGAGTTGATGCGGGCGCATTAAACGAAGACGGGAGCCGATGGTGGCGATAGACGAGAAAGAGGAAGAGGGACTTTCCTTACGAGAAGCCGCGACTGAACCGGCTTGGGCAGTGTAAAAACGTATTTTTGGGAGGCGTCGGTACCGAAGTAGGAATTTAACCCTTTGCGTACCGCACAAGGTGCTTTTTTTTCGTGTTTCAACCTGAATATTGGTGGGGACATTTCAAATTGACACGTCCTTTGGGTCACAGCGCAAATCTGCGCCCTCATAAAAGTATAACTAGAATTGCATTATTATCATCTGAGAAATATATTAATAAAATCAGATCAAACCCTTCCCCTTCTAATTCATTATTCAGTCTATTTTAGTGTGTTGGCGTTGCATATCGCGGTGACTACAACTGCTACCTGGGGTGCGTTAAAGAATCGGGCGAACATAGGCGGACCGTTCGCAGCGGAGCGTGTGTCGACTTTAAAACAATAAAAATTTGAACGATTTTTTAGACAACGTTCTAAACGTTTGTTTTTAAACTGTCAACAAACAAATGGAGACAAGAAAGGCCATTGTATTAGCTGCAGCTCCATGGTAATTGACAAAGTTAGGGATAGCAGACAAGGAATTCGGACGATTCAAGAGTAGAAGGCTACGTCATCGGAAGTTGACGAATCACATTTTAGGATGCACAAGAGAGATCAGTCAAGATAAAGTTGTAGATAGCCTATATTTATCTATTGCTTTACGTGTAGGAAAGGAAATTAATGTTAATCTCCATCTGGAGCACATCTCTTTGCAGTCCGTGATTCCATGGTCTGCTTGTTGGAGGAACTACCTCTTCTGATAGTTTGCCTATGTTCCCGAACGTTTGAAGACATCGGCATGCTTAACAGAACATGTTTCAAATCATTGGCGAGCGTTTCGCCTATGTTTGCGACTTTTGAACGCACCTCAGGACCCTCCTTCTCCACTGGAGTTATGGTTCCATGCTGTTGCCCTGCATGACACACTTTGTTCATTAGCATAATGTGGAGCAGGGTTTGTACCGGCCTGGAATTGGTGTTTTATTAAACATCGTATATCGGCCTGTGAATGTCATCAACCTCCTTTATAAAACATGATGTGTGTCCCCTGTTCCTTTATCAATTAAGCTGCTGCCCAGCACCACCGCTGGAATGCGTTTTCCTCCTCCCTGTCCAGAGCAAAAACAGTTTTTACAGATACATTTTTTCTTGTTTTAACCATGATTCCATTTTCCATGCCCTATATCCACCAAACACACCATAAGCAATTAACTAAAACTATGGATTGTTTTATACTTCTTAACTAGGTCGGGGTTAAACATTAGTTTGCTTGGTTCGGACTACTTTGTTTGAAATACATCCAAATTAGCCGTCAAAACCACTCATAAGTTAACGTTGGCATAATGGAGCTGCTTTCAGGCGTATTACACAACATGACAGTTATCTTGGACGTGCTATTCATTAGTTACACAATAGTCTCACAAACATCACTGTGTGAGACCAGCAGATCGATTCCTGACCTGTTTCTGAAAGACCAATCCCAATAGAAATTTGAAATGCATAGGATAGTTGTAAAAAAACGTTTGCGTTCTTGATCTGCCCTTCTGCTTGCCGCTTCTCGCTGGAATGCCAAAAATTAATTCTGGGGTATCTTTTGCTGCCCAGTTCCTACAAGATTACAACTGCTGCACCCTGGGTTAAAATGGCGTGTGTCAAGAAAACTTTTTGACAGTTCATCATATAAATACAAACTTGTGTTATTAGACAGTACTTGGTCTGCAACCGATGACGTATTCAAAGACCCAAAAAGTACAGGACAAGACGTAGAAGGCCAAATGCATTTTACAACAAATAATGAAGTTTCTTCTCATTAGTTACACATTAGTCTCACAAAGTTGAATATACGCAGAATTTTAGAAATACAGAGGGTCCCAAAATAATCAGAGCTGCTAGGAAGGTTGTTGGGGCACGCAAGTACGATTGTTTGGTTGCATTTAAGTCGTTTTGGAGATCAAACATTGGATAACAATAGCTTTAAACCATATTGGTGGGACTCCTCTTCTGCACCACCCGTTATTTTTAAGCGGATACCTTTTTTAAAGAAATGATCCATTAATTTTATTTTCACTCTATTAAGTTTTTAACACCTGTTTTGAGTTGCCTATACTTGTTCATCTTTCTTTTTTAGTCACTGCATTGGCGATCCGAGAAGACCCTTAAGTCATGCATATGACTTGCGTTTCAAAATAAGCCATTAGGTTTTATAAATGTGTATCCCAGAACCCCCAACAGGCCAATTGAAATGGTGTTTTAAAATGTTAAAAAAAGATGAACTAAATATTTCATGAGGTGAGCAACCACAGGGTTATACTAATTAGACTGATTTATCTGCTACAACTAGGAGACTTTGGAACTCACCATGCGAGCTACCTGGCATTTCAGCTGGAAACGAGACCCGCAGTCCACAGGGCCGGGACAGCTCAGGACTTGGACAAGCTCCCCTTTCCGCTAACTGCCTGACGTCATTCAGACCAGCAGAATGTATTCTTTTATTGTCCTGAAAGAAAGAAATTAATAGGAATTTGCAAAATTGCGTGAAATATACTGTTTTTTTTTCTGAAAAATTACTGATATGCAACACTCTGACTTCCTCGGATACTACTTAAAACATTATTTTGTCAGTGTGTGTGTTAAACATTTCCACAAATAACCCAAAGTTTACCTCAACATGACCTGGACAGTTTTTTCATGGCAACTTACAATCCACGATGAGTACCACTGTAAACATATATAACATGAAGTACACTGTAAACATATATACAGAGAGAACACTGTTAAACATATATAACATGAGTACACTGTAAACATATTAACATGAAAGTACACTGTAACATATATAACATGAGAATTACAATGTAAACATATATAACATGAAGTACACTGTAAACATATATTAACATGAAGTACACTGTAAACAAATATTAACATGAGGTACACTGTAAACATAATATAACATGAAATACCACTGTAAACATATATAACCATGAAGTACACTGTAACATATATAACATGAAGTACTCTGTAAACATATATTAACATGAAATACACTGAACATATATAGGCATGAAGGTACACTGTACACATATATAAACATGGAGTACACTGTAAACATATATAACATGAAGTACTCTGTAAACATATATAACATGAAATACACTGAACATATATAGCATGAAGTACACTGTAAACATATATAACATGAAGTACACTGTAAACATATATAGCATGAAGTACACTGTAAACATATATAACATGAAGTACACTGTAAACATATATAACATGAAGTACACTGTAAACATCTATAACATGAAGTACACTGTAAACATATATAACATGAAGTACACTGTAAACATATATAAAATGAAGTACAATGTAAACATATATAACATGAAGTACACTGTAAACATATATTAACATGAAGTACACTGTTAACATATATAACATGAAGTACACTGTAAACCAGTAGCGTGCGGTGACTCAATTTCAGTGGGGCAGAAACTACTGGCGTATGACCACACCCACAATTTGTTTTTGTAATATGTATATAACATATATAATATCGTATTATACATTATTATATATGTATATATATACAGTATATTATGGCAACCCGGTGCCCAACTCTCAGGCCAGGCGGCTCGAGGAGAGCGTGGTGTGAGGGCGTATACACTGGATATCCACAGCAAGGATAGCCAGAGAGCATTCCATTGCGTAACTCCATTTCAAACAAGTGGAGAACACCTGCGGTTGTACAAGGGGTGAATTGAGATTCACAGTTGAACTCACCTGCGTCGCTACCAGGCATTGCAAAGTGAAGAGACGACTCAGAGTCCACAGGGCGGGACAGCTCAGACTTGGGACAAGCTCCCTGTCCGCTACTACCTGACGTCATCAGAGGTTCTGGTAAGACCAAATCAATTAGAATTTTGCAATTGCCTATTAAATATTTTTTTGTTTTCTAGAAAAATTTATCTGAAATGTAACATCTGACTTCTGTTCGGATACACGTAAACATTATTGTGTCATGTGTTGTTCAAATTCACAAATAACCGGTATACTCAACTATTGACCTGACAGGTTTTCATTGTAACTTAAAGCCCACATGAGGTACACTGTAAACATATATTAATTATGGTCGCATATCATTGTAATCTATCAAATGAGTCTATGATCAGAATGTATCAT
>OLKM01002998.1:20000-47320 GCA_900291075.1 Melanogrammus aeglefinus | reverse complement strand
TATAATTAAGTATATAATACAGGTAAGTATAATTTCTGAATAACCAGAAAGAAGAAACCAACCAACTTTGGGGATTTTATCAAGTGATTAAAACAGGAATGGTTTCGGTAATATAGAGCAAAAACGGAGCCAGAGAAAGGAAGGCGCGAGAAGCGTGACGTGGGAGGAAGGGGGGCGGGTTTCTGGTAGTTAAGTTTCATAATCTTGTGCTTCTCTGCTCTTTCCCTTTGATAACCTCTTGAATCTTACTACAGCAGCTTTAGTTAGTGGAAGAAAATGTCTCTTCTATTGGCAGATATGCTTGCAAAATGTCATATTGCTGTTACTTATCCTAGATCAAATTAAAGCAGCAACTGTGGCATTTTATATTATCAGTGGTTATGTACTGTCACGCTGCTGGTGTATTAATTAATTGTCTTTCAAAGGAAAAGCCTATGGCCCATGCCTGTTTGGAACATTACTAGAGCATTACTGTACCTTGATATATTATGTATAATTGGATTTGCTGGTCTGTGTGTAAGAGTATATGTTATATTCTGTACATAATATAGATTTTGCTGTGTTCCGTAAATATATTCTGTTATATTAACATTAGATTGCTGGTCCAGTAAATATACTAGTAATAAACATTAGTTTTTGCTAGTCAGTATTTACTTTCTGTTATAAAAAACATTATCTGGTCAGCGTATAATTCTGTACATTAAACCAATTGGATTTGCTGGTCCATATATATATATATAATTCTGTGCAAAACATTTCTATTTTGCTGTCGTCAGTATTTATTCCTGTACGTAAAAGTAGATTTGGCTGGTCTAGTATATATTCTTTACATAAACCCTTAAGAGTTCCACGGTAGATGTATATATTCTTAAAATATAAACCTTTGATTTGCTGGTCTGGTAAAAACATGAGTGAATTAAAACGTTTAGTGAGTGAGCTAGGTTGTTGTGACCTTGGTTTCCAACTTAGCGACTACAATATTGAATAAGGGGGCCTTTAGGAACTGACACCTTCAAGGTGAGTGTGTGGACATTGCTATTTCTGACAGTTGAATCTTTGACCACAAAACCTGCTAGTTCAAAAGCAATCCGACTTGCAAGTCAAATTTTAGTGGACCAAAAAATATTTATTACAACAAACAAAAATCTACAATAGATTAAGAATTTAAAAAGGAAAAAAAAAGGAAAAAAAAAAAATTTTTTTGGGCATAACATGCTCTTAAATTATTTAAATTATAAACCATAACAAAATAAATTGGCCTTTTATATTGGCAGACAATGTAAGGACCATTTTATGTGTTAGCAGTATCCCTGACAACCAGATTAATACACACCAGTATATAAAAGTCCATAACAAATGAAATGAAAACTGCAGTCTCTCCATACCAAGAATCAATAGTCTGTGTGTATTGAAATAGTTTGACAGGTAAGGCCTGCCATAAAGTGTAGCGCAGTTTAAAAGATTAAGGGCTCCGTTAAGCACTTAGTCACTCCTAGTGTAGAACCACATTTGGAACTGAAGTTACTCCAGTTTATATACCAGGATTTGGAAAAGACTTAAACCTCCACCATTTGGCTTAAGACACGTTAAGGTAATATAACTTTCATTTTAATTGCAATCACTTTACGTTATTAGTTTCATTATTGGCAATGGGTTGCAAAATCAACCCCATTCGGGATTTTTTTTCCAATTTTGCTAGTTCCAAACTAAAATTACATCAATTTGTCGCAAAGCAAAGAAAACACTTAGACACTGAATCATATTTACCAAGATGACCTTCCTTCCTTCCCTGCTTCCTAACATACAACTGTTGAGTAGTTATGTAATTTTGACTCATGATTATAATTCATTTATTAGTGATCTTACTCAGGGAAACATGCAAACAAAATCTTTTAACAAGAGTTTCACAGTTGTTTGCATATAATCAACTGCAAAAATGATAATACCTATCCTAATCGAATTCCTATATAAGCATTAATAACTTTATATTTGACATTAGAAAAAATGACAAACGCTACTCCTATGTTGCTTAAAAGTGTAATTGAATTGTTAGATTTCTATGCTCTGGATTGTTTACAAAAGCCCTTAAATGCGTACAGCAGAGCGGGGGTGAGTGGGCTTCACAGATAAATAAACTGTACATCAACTGTTATTAAAAATTATATATTAAAAACAAAAAAACACGTTGGCCTTCAGGTTAAAGGTCACCAATTACAAAATACACCTTTCTGAAAACCACGACATTCAACCCTCTGCTTCTTCGCCTGCTCACACGACAATCATTGAGATAAAACTACAAGTCACTAAATAGACTACAGGAAGTCCCTTCCTACTAAGGGAAACCATTCTCCTCTTTCTCCTAAGGAAGACCTACCAAGGTTCCCTCCTCCACTTCACAGTAGTGAGGGTGTGGCTCCCCACTATCGCACCACTGGGCCGCTCAGCACTGACCAGCACCCACACGGCCTGGGTACTTTAGACCATACATTAAGGAACATGGCAGAGTGTGCACCCACAATGCCACTGGGCGGCCAACATCTATCGCCTCCTTTTTAGCGTTGGATTGGGTCGCGGTAAAGAGAGGCCATCGAATGAGTTTCCCGTTGCGATTTAAAAAACCTCACGTCACAAACACGCCCAACCCGACAAAGTGGAAAAGCACCCCCTGGTGCACTGATAGGGTGACCAGATCCCAATATTCACCAGAGTGGGACGAAGGACTGACGTCTTATGCGGGACCAATTGCGGGACAAAAGTGGACAGGTCCGGTATTTACTGTGGAAAATACGCTCTAGGCGACACCTCTTAGGTGGGGGGGTGCGCCTGGAACCTCAGTAGGGATTATGAAACAGAGCAAGTTTAGTCAGCTGCTGTACCTTATCTGCGTTTTTTAAATCTTGCTCAAGGGACATATGGTTCCCTGTCTTTGTTGTAGCTGCATTTCCTTTAGTCGTTTACGGGATCGCGCTCTCCTCCGATTATTCCTCCCTGGCCGTTCTGACCTGAATTGTTTCTTGTTTGGTGCGCGTTGCCCTTAACCAGGTCCGCGCTCCACAGTTTTGAATTGACGATGATCAAACAGGCCAAAACGCTCGTCCCCCTGATGACATCCCCACTGCTGTCTCCGCACACAGCAATTTGATAAATTGCCAGATATAAAACACGCATTTTTTCCAAAAATGCTTCGCACAAAACGGGACATCTGGTCACCTATGCACTGAGCCGTGGGGAGGGGCGACCTTCAAGACGTCCCGGTCACGTTCACGGGCATTCCCACTTTGACACTATATTACCAACGTAATTAGAAACAAATTTTGAAGTACCACAGAATGCAAATACAAAAAGTGTTGAATCACGCGTTTGGACCTCAGACGCTACAGCGGACTGAAGGGAGGTGTGTGTGTGTGTGTGTGTGTAGTGTGTGTGTTGTTTGTAGTGTGTGTGTGTGTAGTGTGTGTGTGTGTGTGTGTGTGTGTGTGTGTTGTGTGTGTGTGTGCTGCTGGTAAGTGTGTGGTGTAGAGGAGGTGGAGCAGAGGGCGCGATTCAAGGCGGCCCAGGTGGGGTTTAGGAGTCTGACACTGGAACCCCGCCGGCGCTGGGGTAGTCTTCCTCCTCCACGTATATGTTGCGGGCATTTGGTCGCTAGCGCGTTTCTCAAAGTTCACAGTCCTCAGGTCTGCGTAGATGTAGAGTTCGTCGCCATTTGCTCTTTTCCGGCTGCCTCCTCCTCCAGCTTCCCCGGGAGGTAGGCCTTCCAGCTCCTTCAGCTTGCCCTGGGCGGGCAGAAGTTGGCCTGGCGGGAAGACCACCTGGGGGGCGGGGAAATCACACAAAGTCAAGTCAAATTTCCAAAATATTATGTGCCAGGACCAAACAGAGGAATCGAAATTGCCCTTTGTCTCGACCCACGGTGCAATAAGGAGAAAAGGACAACAATTTAGTCAAAATAAATAGAGGTTCCTGACTTTATGGAGGGACCAGAGACCTGAGACCCCTCTGTACCCAAACCTGTCAGTTGACTCTTGGTACAGAAAACTGGGTCTGTTCTAACTTCCTCAGCGAACGAACATACCAGTTCATTATTTTATTTGCCCATTGATTTACTATATAGCAGATATTTATCCAAATCCTGCTCGGGGTGCCATTCAGGTGATGAATTGCCGCCGTGGGGTTTTTCGATCCCACAGCCATCCGGGCAAGGAGGTCCACAACACCAATAGCACTCCGGCTATCCTGCCCTCCAGAGTGTGTTGACGTGTGGTGCAGACTGGAGGAGGCTGTTCCGTACCGAGAAGTGAACAAGGAGTCGTCCCTTCTCCAAAGGGCGGCGTTGCATTGGCATCCCTTCGCCTCAGGACACACTTTCTTGTCTCCGGGCTTGATCAGATCCCTTAGGAACACAAAGAGAACAGAAATAAACAGGAAGGCCCGCCAGAACATAGTCGAGCATAGATATTATTTTCCCTAGAAAGGCTAAGTAAACAGACCACAGAAGAGCGATACGAAGAAGGCGACTACAATCCTCTAACCAAATCCAATTAAATATTGATGATACTCATCTTAATTTGAGCTTTTTCTATTCAAAAGTGGCAACCTCAACAGATTTAATGTAAATAAGTGCCTTTGGGCCACAGACAAAAGCCTTTTCATTTGCATCAGTATTTGCTGCGAATTAGAGGTCTATCGGAATAAAACCGACAACGCCTCGAAAACCCGAGGTTTCGACCCGACCCGGACTCGGTTGTAGGTGTCCACTCACAAGAAGTGACTCCGGGGCCGGGTGGAACCGGTGGAGTTTTGTCCCGGGTCTCGCGGTCTCTTATCTGTCGAAAAGGCCGGGGTCCTTACAGTACCCCGAAGAGGACACCCAGCGCATGGTTAAACAATCGAGTTGCCGTAGCTAGCGAGTTGTTACCGGCAAGTAACGTTACGCTTTGCAAAGCCACAATGGAAAACTCCAAAATTATAATGTTAAATTAAACAAAGGAAAATGTTTCTACTGGATAGCGTTAGCAACCGCTCAAGAAGTCAAGGATTACAGATACATGACCAAATCTAAACAAGAAAATGGACGACGTGGATTTATTTCTGTTTACATCACGTTATGGCCAGGTGGTGGCTGCAGCGGCCGCAGCCGGACTACGTTTAGGTAAGAACGAAATTAATTAGCTTATAAAAACAAGTCGTTATTTAACGCTAGACAATCTTGTATTAAATCATTAAAGCGACTCGGATTTCGGTTTTGGTTTCGGAACTCGTATTTACAATAACGGCTCGAGGCGTCGGGGTCCAGTCGTGTGTCATCCGGTTCCTGGCATATTTCTCGGGTCCATTTGGCTGGGAACTCTCATATTTTTACAATAATATCTCGGGCCAGTCGGCTTCCGGTGCGTCCTATATTTCACGGGTCCACTTTCGGCGTATCGGGTCCGTCGCACAATGACCCGTAAAAGGACCTCTAATTATGGATGCAGCACTGGGTATGCCGTGTGCTGAACTCTAGAATAGAGCTTATCGCCAGAGTGAACGAAACGGAACCTCTTATCCGAATTCAATTTCATCAAGATCCAAACATGATCGGTATGGTGTTAAGGACTCAAACATGCCTCATTTGGTGTGGTCTGAGATCCGGTCGCCCTCGATTGCAGTCGTTGCCAACAGATTTAATGATATACGCTAACCCACTACGAAGCGTCATTTTACCAAATTTACACTAGAGGCTGATTTATCAGCCACAACCATTTACCACAACAATTCTGTGGATAATTAAAAGATGCAAAATAAAGTCAACCCTTTCTTTCAAACAACAACGCACTGGTGTGAAAACACTCCTATCCTGTGTGATATCAATTGCACAAATGTTTCAAAGCAAAAGCAGACTAAGCTAAGCTGGGTGAGCCCTGTAGCCTGTAACAAGAGAGGGGCATCTCCGCACGTCAAGTCACCCGTCAAAGTGATCCGCAACATCTCGGTGGACGTTGCATGACGTTCGAAGACGTCCGACCGTGTTGCTTACACACTGCAGTCGGCTGGAGCTGTCTACGACTTCAGGGATGCTCGAAGGAGCAAGGCGGATGGACCGAGGAGCCATGCCCGCCTGACATGGTCCAAGCTGTGGAACCCATTTACACACTGAGATTAGATGTGAATGAGGTAGGGTTACTTTGACAGGTGGCTGGACGGGGCTTCTGGATAGCCACCACAGCGACTCCACCAGTCTGCAGCTCCATTCATCACCAGTCGATCCTGTCTGGAGACATCAGAACAAAACAGTGCTAGTTGGTCGAATGGTTTCACACCTCAGACACAACAGCCAAGCCTCTGCGCCCAGCACTACAAAAGACCAAAACTAAAACATGTTACCATTAGGACAACACTGTAAACACTTCATACAAGCAGAAGACTGGTATGCATAGACAATTGCAGTACTAGAAACTGACATCTATGATCGTCATCTCAAATTTAATATTAAACATTAGCTATTATAATGTATTGGGTTGGCATTCATTGGAATACATATCAATGAGGGGAAAAACACTACTTTGCAAGGCTAGCAATTGCTTGCATGAATAAAGACTAAAATCTAGAGACGACTAGTAAATGTTGTGCATAATAATAAGTGACCCTGGTGAAGGCGAGAGTGTTCTCTGTTCAAAGACGATGATAATATCTCTGCTCACAACCCTGGAGTTCCTGATCCCCCTCTCCGTCTGGGAAGAACCACTTCGGCCATCCTTCATGCCTGTAAAGACAAAGTCAATTGGCACCAGTGATCATTTCTACTCCAAATGGGCCTTATTCACATAGAAGCATCTTGGTATCTAACACTGACGTGATTCAGTTATCTGACCCAGCTTGCTTTTAAGCACCCAAGATGGAACAAGATGTTTGCAAGGTTAGAATCAGGACTATGGGAATGAAGATTATGTCAAACACTGGGATCAACTTTCTGAACTTAAACATAAGCATTTCCCCCCACATGCCACACCATTATGTTAAAAAACATGTTGTCAGCCTTTCAAACTGGTGTGTTTAGCGCTACACGTTATGCTAAACTTCTTGTCAAGAATGTGATTAAAAAGTATCTTGTTAACGAGAATCGAAGACAGATGTAGTGTAGCCAAATAGGTTGGACGTGGTCAGAATCCCTTTTCTCAGTCTAGCGGCTCGATAATTCGATTGAGTTTGGAGGTATGAGCTCTGTCATGGAAGTGTTCTTATTGTTATGGAAGTTCTTATTGTTATGGAAGGTTCTTATGTCATGAAAGGTTTCTTATTGTTATGGAAGAGGATCTTATTCCAGATGCTCTACGTGGCACCACGCCGCCAACCCCCCCTCTACCTTTGTCGATGTGCACCTCCAGGATCTTCTCTCTGGCGGACGATCTTGCGGCCGCCGCAGGATTGTACAGCGGTCCTTGTGGGCTGAATGCGGCGGCCCTGGCCTGGCAGCTCTGGCACACGCTGGGACACTGAGCTGCACCATACCCACCCCAGCTGGTGCAAGGCGTACCCTGCTCCTGCCCGTTCCGTGGCACGACATGCACATCTCTACCGGCCCTTTACGCGGCCCCCCGGCCCTCTGGACAGAGGGCAAGGAGAAGACCTTTACTGAGACATCCTTCAGATTAACAGAGTACCTGCCTTGATGAGCCGATGTGACACATTTAGGTTGCAACGGATTCACAAAATTACGGTTCGGATCATGGTGTCACGGTTTTTTTGAGTCATGGGTCGGATCCATTTTCGGTAATCAACAACAACAATAAAAGAGATAACAAGACTAATATGACTTTAAAATAAAATCTTCAAATGGTGTAAAACAAGAATTAAAGTGAAAAATTTAGTTAAATAATCCTGCTTCTTAATTCCTTCTTTCTTTTACATACATGATAGTAAATAATGCACCTAACCTGGATTTCACAAATTCAGGATGTCTCCATTGCCTGGAGAGTTTTATAGTCTACACATCCCAGGGCCATGCAGACATCCTTGTCTTCCTTTTTTTTTCCATTTCAGAGCTATTTGGTTGCGCAAGACAGTGATTACAAAATGCGCACGTGATACCAACACTGCGATACAGTTTGTCGTTGTTTTTATTTGGCATTTTGTATAAATCCACTTTGATTTCGGTTGCGAAGACTCATTGCTCATTGCAAGGGGATTTGGTTGTCTTTTCGCTCGGTTCTAGCCCTCTACTGTTGATACGGGGAACCGAGCGAAAAGACTAAAACCAAAACATAAACATCTCCGGTTCCGGTTTTCCCGTCTTCAATGGGATGTTACGGAACGCCAATTAAAAACACAACAGAAACTGTATTTCGCTACGATACTTGATGTTGTTAATACTGGAATTGTCCTCCAAGCATGCGCTGATCACGTGAACACACAACTTTTTTTTTATCAGCCAATCCGCGGATCGCTTGCGTCCCGAACCGTGAGAGGTTTGATCCGTACCGGATCAACTCTCACCAGTGTCTGCGGGCGGGCGTTAAACCTTTAAACCGTTTGCACCACTAGACACTTGTCCCAAAAGGGGAACCTCAGGTGTTTACAGGCAGCAATGAGTGCATCAAACAAGAGAAGTAATTAACTAGATAAGAGTAAATTAGTGGAATACCAGTAATGTAAACACATTCCAGGTAGCAGTTGGCAGTGTGAAGGGTTGGGTTTTGCTGGAGTCACAGAATGGTGCTTGAACAGGGTTCATAACTAGTTCAGTAATCAAGAGTTAATGTTCCTCCTGCGAAGCACAGGCTCACCTTCACACTTCTCTCACAGATGCGTTTTTTCTGGAACGGCCAGTTCCTGGTGGCTTCCGTTGTTAAGATCTTCCCGAGTCACGATCAGCTGATGAACCACGTTCTTTCCCTGGAGTGTGGAGCAGAGTGAAGAGAAGACACAAGAACATTCCAATAAAAGTTTGTTTATACACTAAATCTCCTCAACACTCAGATACATGCTAGGTTTTTGTTCGATGGGAAACGTACCTATAAATTACGTCCACACACAAACAAACCCATGCTACCAAGGTGCGCCATAATATGGGCATCTTTAAAGTGGCTCTCTTATTGACAGGGCAAAGTTCTCTATGTAGTAACCATTTACGCTAGTTAATAAGAGTTGAGACACATTCCCGCAGGAATGATATAATACAAAAACAAGTAACAACAGTACTGGTGAATCAATAGTTTTTACAAAAGATCTACAGATAAGGGAACTCAGTAAATCCTATCCTGTACTCCAAGAATGATGCAAGCGATGGCTATTCTTCTCGTACCTCGTCTCTCCCGGTTGCATCCGCCCACCGCCGCCGAAGAACATGTCAAAGGATGTCCCATGGGGCGACGCAAAGCCGCCCCCCGCCGCCACAACCCCCACTGCCCCCCTCCTTGATGGCCTTCTCACCCCCGCGTGTACGTACACCTCTCTCTTTCTGGCTGTCCGACAAGAACTTCATATGCCTGGCGAGATCTGCCTTGAACTACAAAAACACACACACACAGACAAATGTATACTTGTAAACATCCAACAAACAACATAATTAACAGTTAGCTGATGTTTATTAAATGTAAGAAGTTCTGAAAATTCCGAAGTAAATCACTTATCTACAGCGAGTTTTCCTCTCAGGAAATGAATTTTATTCTCTGTTAGGTCAACTATAATGTTATGTGGAAGGTTTATAGTTCATTATAATAATTGAGACCATGGCGACTATACCCTCTTCTCCCTCGGTTTAGGGTTTTTTGTGGGTTGGTATTTCAAGGCCAGTTTGCGGTAGGCCTTCTTCAGCTCGTCTGCTGTGGCACTGGGCGGGACACCCAGCATGTCGTAGAAGCCGGTTTCTTTGACCATGATCGCCTTTTACAAAACGTACCTGAAGTGGCGCACACCGTATTAATATTGATTATTTCATCAGAAACCTAATCTCTCCAACCCTAGGCCACCACCACCAACGACATTATGACTTGATAATACTTTTTCAGGCCTAACCGGTATCTCACAGTATACATAATGTCATAACACAGTTGTAATTGTGTGCTATATCGATATATCGACCACTTCCACAACACCATCCGCCTTTGTATGTCCCCGTCCAATTGCTTCAGACACGCAAACAAGCACACACTTTAGTGTTGTACCGCCACCCCGGGGAGGTGTGCTTTAACCCCGGGGGCCCAGGGACCAGGTGGGTGTCGTGGTACCTGGTTGGTGTGTGTAACCCTTCGGGTATGTTGGGTGTTTCAAAGTAGTGCGACTTGCACATTTTTTAGGCTAACATTACAACATAATTTCAAGATACGTGGTTGTTCTGTTCCCCATGACACATTTTATGGACCTTTACACCCATTTTTTCTTTAATTTATAGTTTATAGTAAACTACACATATAGACATCTATTACCCGTCTCACATAGCCCGAGTTAGCTGAAGCTAACACAGATGTTGTGTTATGATGGCGTTACCGACGACTGTTAGCTTCCGGCCGGCTAACAGGCAGTGGAGTTGGTGTTCAACAAACCGAATCACGACGACACGCTGACATGGAACCACGAACATGCTGTTACACGTTATTATATATGAGATCGGGAACGGTTTTACCACAGTTAGATTTTAAATCGATAGTCTCATCAGAGGGTGAGCCGATGGCATCAGGCTGAGCGACGCAAGACGACCCGCGCGTTCCAGAACCTTCTTACTGTACACCCGAGCAACCGGCTTGGAGCGCACGAGACGAACCGAAACCAGTGACGTGAGTCTCGCGCGACACGCGTCAACAAAACAATAGTCAAGCAGCATGCGGTAGTAATTTGTTCCACCGCTTTTGTAAAAACATTCTAAAATGCTTACTTGCTTGCTTATCAGCAAAGAAGGAAATCATGAACCTCTACCACTCCCTCACTATCAAAGGGTTACGTTGGGTCGAGGTCCAGAGACGACTATTAAAGATAAAAAATGTTCTAGACATCAAGGTATTATGTAAACAGTTACTTGCTATGCATTCACACACTGTTTCCAAACTATGTTCTCTCCTTGAAAGGGGTATGGCTGTAAGCATATCCATTAAATACTCATCACAAATGTTAACTTATGCATATGTTATTTGTCCTGGACTAGTTGAACTGAAGGCAGATTGCAACAAGGGATATGTCAAAGTTAAACAGGTAAGATAGGGTGGTGATAACGTAGATATATGACGTTAGCTGTTAGGGCATTCATCTTGTTAGTCGAATGGATGGTTGACCGAAAATAACGATTTCATTTTAAGCTTTAATAGTCATTATTTTCGTTGTCTTATATTACCATCAATAACCAGAAATAATAAATTGAAGATTGTCACCATCCAGTAACCAAATGTCCACCTCCTTTTCTCATTTCATAGCTGGGGTGCCAAACCCCTACTTTGTTGACTCTTGTTTGAGGTGGGCAAAGGCATGGAGGTCAAGATGGAGCCCGGGCAGCAGCTCCATATTGTCAACCAGCTCTACCCCTACACTGTACAGTTCAAGGAGGACCTCTCAGGAGAACCGCCGCCTGCCAAGAGACCGCGGGAGCCCCCCTCTGGGGAGGCAGCTGACAGTAAAGGGGCATCAAACGTTAAAGTAGCGAAACAGACTAACCAAACGCCGTCGTCAGGCAGAGAGTCTGCTACATCCACCAATGTAAGATGGCTAGGTAGCTTAGCTGAAGTTCTCGAGTCGACAGCTTTAGCAAGTTATGTCTTTGTCTCAACATGGACAGGTTGAAGTATTCATAAGTTGGTGCTGTGTTTTCACCGGATGCTGGATGATGACTGGAGATGGCCAGTGGTATGCTTGGGCAGAGAAATCTGTTTACCCTGTTAAATTGAAAAAAATCTCAAATGTCTGACAGGAAAAACCTGGAATATGGAGCAACGGTCTCAAGGCCACCATGCAGGACCCTAAAATGCAGGTATTTACCAAGTATCTATATCTTTCTAACATGTTTTAGTTTGTCCTTACTTGCGTCCAATGCTAATAGCCGCTTGTGTCTTTCCGTTTCGAAGGTTTACAAGGACGACAAGGTGGTGGTGATCAAAGATAAGTATCCCAAGGCCCGCTACCACTGGCTGGTCCTGCCATGGGAGTCCATCCCTAACATGAAGGCCCTGCGTGGGGAGGAGCACTGTGACCTGCTGAGACACATGCAGCAGGTGGGGCAGCGTATGGTCGCACAGTGCAAGGACGCCCCCGCTCTGCGCTTCCGGAGCGGTTACCACGCCATTCCCAGCATGAGGTGAGATGTAGTCCAAGTTACACTACTGGCTCGGGTGTATATTTTGTCCTGTCTAGCTTTAGTCTTAACAATTTAGACTTTAGATGATTTTCTCAAGTCTGACGGTAGACAGGCTTGAGTCTGGAGGAATGGGCGTTTCCCTTTCTTTCGTTTGTTTCTACCAATGAGGGTGTTAAGGGGCGGGGAGCTGTGGGCGAGTAGTCGGCCATCAAGTTTAACTTAAAGTGTCTGCAGGGGTTTCAAATCCACACTGTGTAGACTGTAGAAACACAATTATTAAGAACAGGAAACAAGGCATAACTCTGCCCCCCTAAGATAAGTTTAACTTTAAACTGACTAATATACGATTATTTGTGTTTCACGTAAGCCACATTCACCTGCATGTCATCAGCCAAGACTTTGACTCCCCTGCCCTGAAAAACAAGAAGCACTGGAACTCCTTCACAACGGACTACTTCATTGATTCTCAAGGTAAGGCTTTTAATATTGATACACATGACACGTGTTTTGGTGTTTGTTTTTACATGGTTAATAGTGCCCTGATTTTAATGTGCAGATGTGATCCAGATGCTTGAGAAGACTGGAAAGGTCACAGTAAAAGAAGGAACCAGTGAGTTGTTGAAGCTTCCGCTGCGCTGCCACGTGTGTCATAAAGAGCTGGCCACTATTCCCAGTCTGAAGGAACACCTCAAGACTCACATTTCCGTCTAAAAACACTTCATGGGCCTGCAGTCATGCAGGCCTACAGTTAAAAAAAAAGAAGCCCTATGGTTGTAAAAATATATATATTTTCTTTTTTTCTCTAATGTTATAACTGGTTTTGAGAAAATCAGGGATATTGAGAGCTTTAACGTTGAACACTAATTTGGTATTTTTCTGTTTTTTGGTAAACTCCTTCTGATGCTAAGGCACCTTTGAGACCATGTTATGCATGTTTATATATTCTGAGATATTTGATTATGTTTTTGTGCGATCAAACCTGAGCATCTTGTAGTTTTACGCTCAAACAGTGGAAGTCTGCACTTGTTACAACTACTGAAAACTACTTAAAATCCTGTTTTACAAATAAAATAGTGGACATGTTTTAACAGTCCCCCTTACAAGCATTCAAGTATTGTAATCTCTGTCCATGTTTCCAAGTGTTTTCTCTGTTTTCTGTTTTCTAAGTAATGGTTGTAATTGGTTGTTATTATAACAATGTAAAATATAATATCCTTAATGCATCTGTCTAAATATGACAAGGTTATGATCTGTCCACACATCAAACACTGTACCCCGCTACAAACTACAGTATCATTCCAATACCAAGTTCATATTTCAAAATTTGAATTCCAGATGAATACTTTATATCCTTGAATGAATGCTGAAACTTAAACGTGGTACATTTATTCTGAATGTATACATTTGCTTAATCTCAGTATGAAGAAAGCTGGATTATCCTATATCAGATGATTTACTGTATGATACAAAAGGATTTGAACTGGGTAATAGCCTTTATCTTGAGGAGCTATCTTTGACATTAGGTTGTTTTCCTTGCCTTGTATAGTTTGTCTCCATCTAGTGGATTTTTTTCGAAAACGTAATCTCAAATCACGTCGAAAGTGTTTCACGAGGGAACCACGTAACGAAAATTAACAGAAAGATGAACAGACTTTACCCTTTGGAAAAAAACGAAATGTCAATGCCCAGTACGGTAATCGATCCCGTAACCTTGGCGTTATTAGCGCCGCGCTTTAACTACTACGCTAACCGGCCGTGGCTCAGCAGTTTTAATATCGTTCACAAACATAAAAAAAGATACAACATAAAATAATTGCGTATGAAAATATTTTAATGTAACTTTAGGATACATAATTTGCAGTAAAAGCACAGTAGTAGTAATATATAAAACATCCATACAACTGCTCAACACAATGAAGAAATCCCCAATCTCGTTGTGCCAATGCTAAAGCATATGAGGATAACACAGGCATAAAATAAACACAGTAGTGGAAAAAGTCTGGGGCACGTGTGCAACAGTAGATCATTCGTAAACCAAGGGAGTGTTGGCTTAAACGGAGCCCATGCATCATCATCTCCGCCAGCTGAGCTGCAACAAGTGGTTACCTTTGAGTGCCATGAGATTTTCCAGTGGATACTGGGCATCGTCTCCTATGTCTTGGAAGAAGTACTCTTCTTCACTCTCACACTCGTCTCCCTTCGCTCCCTGCAAGCAGTCTTTGGATTGGATCTGCTTCTTGTCGGTGCTGTCGCTGCTCTGGCTGTCTTCTGAGCTGTCGCTGGCAGCACTGATCGTCTCGTTGGACTCTCTGCTTTCACTAGACACCTTGCTCTGGCTGGACTCGCTGCTTTCGCTTGACTCGTTGCTTTCGCTCGAATTACTTTGAATCGACTTGCTTAGGCTCGAGCTGCTTAGGCTCAAGATGCTTTGGCTCGACTCCTTGCTTTCGCTCGAGCTGCTCTGGCTCGACTCCTTGCTTTCGCTCGAGCTGCTCTGGCTCGACTCGCTGCTTTCGCTAGACTTGCTTTGGCTCGACTCGCTGCTTTCGCTGCTTGCTGCTGCTGCTCTCGCTACTGTTGTGGGACTCCGTTACACCGACGAGAAGGTTGGTGCTGTTGGTGTTATCTGGCCCCTCTGAGGACTCGCTGCTGTCCCCGGCTGCTGTCGGGTCTACATTCCGGCACCCCATCAGGTTATGTTTGTCGGCGCGCGGGCTATTAGGTGCGCTCGCCGTCCAGGTTCGAGGGGAGGGAATGGGGGACGAGCGGGAGGGTCTTGGGGCGGCGGGCGTGCATCCCAGCTGACCCGTGGCCTCTTTGCTGCTGTCCTCACCACTCCTCGAGTGGACGACACTGGCGAATACTGACAGCCAACTCTGAAAAAACAACAACGAGGACGGTCAATGAAAAGAATGAATCCAGAGATGCACAATACAATTTATACGTTTGGAATAGCGCTAAGGCAAAAATCAATGAATGCAGCATTGTTGTTTCACCTTTCTTACGTTCCTGTCCTCTTCACTGTTGTTGTCTCTAGTTTCATCAATAAGAGCGATCTGAAAGACACCAAGTGGTTATTCAGACTATGTCACAACAACCGCTGGTAACATGCTGAGCAAAAATTGATGCGAAAAATTGAACATTTGATAAAATGTTCCTACCGGGTCCTCAAGTGAGTGGCTTTCGGATTCCTCAGAAGTCTGTTTGCAAGAAAATAAGCATACATAAATAAAGTAGTCTACCGGAGGGATATTTCCTTTGACAGTCAATATATGAACCAGGGTGTGGACTCAAATCCAAATTTTAATGCCCACCTTGTCCTCAGAGTTGGATTCTATTGATTCAGACGACTCTGAACTCTGGAAAAAAATAAATTAGGTTTTGATGAGATAACATAGCCGAATTTGATAAAATGGAAATCATTTAATAAAATTCAAATATAGTTTAAAAAATGAACCTTAAAGACCTATAAAGGAAGGGATTCATTTAAGACATTTCACCAGACTTCTGGTGAAAATAGTTTTCTGGTTACAGTAAACAATCGCTCTCATGTCCTTACCTGCTCCACTGATGAAGTGTCATTCTCAGATGAATGGGAATCAGACAAACTCATGGTCTGGAGAAAAAAGCAGTCACAAAAAATACAAATCCACTTTAATTATAGCTGTAGATTCCAAACACTATACCAGTCACATTTGTGGTTACAGTGAACCGTTGTGGGCATGTTTTGTACATTCTGCTGAACAATAGTCTGGCCCAAGGAGAGTTCTCCTGTAGTTTTAATGGATTTAAAGCCCAGTTCAGACCAAAGACAGTTATCCTCACAAACTGTAATTTTGTTGGAACAACAACTCTTTGAAGACCAACCAAATGATTTATGTCTGAATCTGAAATATCCTCTAACCTAACCGAATAGTTTCAGATGCTGCTGATTCCCACTGCATGGACTGAATTGAATGCACTCACTGAGTTGTCTCCGCTGTTTGAGTCCAATAAGAGAATGTTGAAGATCTGTGAGGAAAATACACATCGCAGAAAGAGTCAGAGGAAAAAAAACTGCACTAGTAATAGTTTCATTCAGATTGCATGAATATATTGAAAATATGTGTTTTTATGGAATCATTTAAACCCTCAAACAAAGACAACATGGTGATTATGGCCCAACAAACCATTTAATGTATCCAGACTTGTATGTATCCAAACATAATGTCTAAATATAAGTTCAACATGACTTACAGGACAACATATTCACCATTATAACATCAATGTTTAAGGGCAAGTTAAGATGTATATGTTAAAGCATGTCTTATGGTCAACACATGAAATCACTATTGGAATACATAATAACAAATATATGTACTGTTTGTGTGTGCGTCGTGTGGTGTGTGTGTGTGTGTGTATCTGTGTTTTCTAATGGAACTTACTGGGTTAGCAACAGCTGCTCCAATCAGACACAACATGATGATGGGGGCCTTCATACTAGAATGAAGAAGAATCAGTACAGTTAGACTGAAACGTCATCTGTTAACTCCATAGCAGCATTCATCAACTAAGTCAACTAAAATAAATAGAATGGAATGTATGTATTGTGTCAACTCTCCAACACAACACATAAACGGACAAGTACCTTGTTCTGTTGTAGAAATCCGGAGTATGGCTGATATATCAAAATGATGAAAATGGTCCTTCCAATAAGAGTTTAAATAAAGACGTGAAGATCCCGTATTATGCCGTGTATGGAATTCTAGTAGGCCTACTGAGACTGGAAGATCCTAGAGTTGTGATGTTGCGAGGGGCGAGCAAGGTCTATATAAATGTACCAGAAACCTCAATTAAGACGCTTGCATCACTTCCTCCAGGGAAGGAGGGCTGAAGGTGCGTTTGTTCCGGAAGCCCAACACAAAAACCACACACAGACAACCACACGCATATAGACAGCCACGTACACACAGACACACCCACACACATATAGACAACCACAGACCCCCTCCCTCCCAAACACATGCAATATACATGCACAGACACACACATTTATAGGCACACATAAACACACACAATTACGCATGCAAAAACCACCGCTCAGACACACATACACATGAATGCAGCAAACACATCTGTACGCAAATAGATTCAGACACAAATCTAAAACACAAACATACACACACAGATCTATACACGTATAAAGAAGTACACATACACACAAACACACACACCACACACACACACACACACACACACACACACACACAAACAAACACACATGCACATAAAGACAACCACAGACATACACAAAAACACACATACAGGCACAGGCATGTATATTCATTCACACACACACACACACACACACACACACACACACACACACACACACACACACACACACACACACACACACACACACACACACACACACACACACAAGGGCATACACAGAGACACATACATCTCACTTTAGACATATTCAACCACACGCCCACCACCCACCCACCCACGCACACACCACACACACACACACACCACACACACCAACACACACACACACACACACACACACACACACACACACACACACACACACACACACACACACACACACACACACACACAGTGTAATCCAGCCAGCGTCTCCATGTTAAGGTTTAAACCATAGGTTACTGTTTGTGGAGAAAACACCACGCACCCACACAAAGAGGGGGTTCAGCCCAGTGTTTAAAAACATCTTGACATGTCTTTCTTTATTGTAGTCTGGTGAATTATCCCAGTTTTCAATCCTACGTATTTTTGTTGTTGTTGCAAAATTCTAAGGCCTGTAAGCTTGAGACTTCACAACAGAACCACAAAATATGGTGAGCTGTGAGGTCAATGCCTTGGTCCAGTCCTGCACCCAGCGATATATCTACAGTGTGGTTTGAATGGGCATTTTCCTTTTCGTTTCCTGTGGAAGTACTTATATGGTAAGTTTGAAGAAAACAACAGAGGGAATTCTCCGTACAGTTTAGCTTCCGATATGAACTATGTAAATAGAACATGTAATTAGGCCAAATTCTCACTCGTCTGGAGCTGTCCAGGAAACCACAGCTACCGGTTTGCTGGGATGCAATGGTTGAACGTAGGGAGGAGTGAGTGGGAGGTAATTGATGCTGGGCTAAGGCTTACATGCCCCAGTGAACTGTTTACACATTCACTCACCATGTTTCGCCATTTCGAGATATTTGTCAAACTCGGATGTTTTGAGGTTTTGTTTTCCTTTCGTAACGGAAGGATCAGGAACATTGCAACCCTTAACATTCTTCCTGTATTTAGAAGACTATCTAAGACTATCCTTTTTCATTAAGAAATTTACAAACATAAAATACAGTCATATCTGTTTTATTCTTACGTAAGGTTGAAAGGCCAAATTGCCAACGTAATATTTCAGAAAGCAGCTTCTGACCGAGACCTGTTGTAGAGCGACATCTAGTGGAATAAATGGGACTTATATTTGTGATGAAACAGTTCTTGTAATGTAACTCAAAGAGGTTACATTATAACCTATTGTTATACTTATAAACCATAACCACAACCAAATAACTTTTGGATCTCTTTATATAACCTCATCTTTAAAGGTGCTTGTGAATTCTAGTTTTAGGAATTTGTTGCTGTCAATCGAGACCCCACCCTTATTTATGTATGTGTGTGCCACTGTTCCTTTGTGTCTACCTTAGTGTGTATGTGCATGCACTTTTATGTTTGTGTGTATGTGTGTTTGTGTGTGCATGCGGCTGTGTGTGTGTGTGTGTGTGTGTGTTGTGTGTGTGTGTGTGTTGTGTGTTGTGTGTGTGTGTGTGTTGTGTGTGTGTGTGTGTGTGTGTGTGTATGTGTGTGCACCTTTGGTATAAGTCTATCTTAGCATGCGCTGGTGTAAATATATGTGTGTGTGTGTGGGTATGTGTGGGTTTTGTGTGTATGCATTCCTTTGTGTATGCATGCCTTTGTGTATGCATGCCTTTGTGTATGCATGCGTGTGCCCGTGTGTGCGTGTGCATGTGTGTGTGAGGATGAAATGGTGAAGGAGGGAGGGTTCAGACAGTGAAATACTGGGCCAGGGGTACGACCGCAAGTCTTCAGAGACACCACACAGGACTAAAACACCTGAACCTACCTTGGTAACTTCTAACCTCAGGTAACGTTACTACCAGCACTTTACAATAGGGGAAATTATGTATACTCACAACAATATAACAAAGAATAGTGGATGCTTAAATATGCGACATAATTTCTTGCTATCAAATAGCTTTTCTTTTAGGTTTTTCTTTATTTCTTTCATTGACATTGATGTGTTTTTTGGTTCTTGCTTCATGTAAAATAGGCTTGGTAGTTAAAAAGTTATGTATATGAAGGTCTATTGAAAATGTTATGGACAAACTGCAAAGGTGATGACTAAGTAATCCAACTCCCCTTCCAAACACAGAAGCATAACATATGTCCTAGCCTATATTTGTAGGCATCTGTTCATTTCCATTTCATTTACCAACATTTAATACAAGTTTCCTGAAAAGGACTTTCCAAAGAAGAAAATATGTGAATCGTGGAAAATGTGATCTTGATAATGAAATGTACATTGCAGAATACGATGCACACAATAATTACGATACGATTTGCAAGATTAACCACTTTTTGATATAAACGTAAATTCTAAATCCTGTTGCCTACAAACATGTTTGGAGCGCTGCTGGCTTGCCGCGCTGCACTTGGCATGCGCTGGGACATCAGTTTTGTCTCCATCTCCGATCACAAAACGTTTGTGTACTCAGTCCACTTGTTTCCAGTCTGGTAGCTGCTGCTATTTGCTCTAGTCCCTACCAGCCCTGAATGGGACTTGTGCATCTAACGGGCCTGTAGCCCTGGCAACAGAGCAGGCTAATCCCAGGGCTTGACTTTGCATGGTTGTGTATGCAGAATACAGATTCCACCGGGAAACTTTATATTGAAAAGTTTGGGCCTTATTCATATTCCAGAATACAGAATATGGAATATGTTTCTTATTATATTTGTCTGTGTTTTTTATTGACTTTTTATATCAAAGTTACTGGTACTTGTTACTGAGTGATTAAAGATTTTTGAGTTTTATTGTTGTTTACAGGTATGAGGGGACACTTAGTTTGCATTTGCTTGCTTGCAACCACCTTTGCTTTATCAGTGAGTTACATCTTTCAATATTCTTTTATTTATTGTATACCATATTGTTGCATCTTATTCAATAACCGTGATGAAAAAGCCTACTTCTATTTATTTTATTTTAATCAAATTCATTTGAAATTCATTTGAAACAGGTGAAGAGCAAACCACACAACAAACATCATGCCTTGTCCAAGTCCTCACACACAGCCAAACACAAGGTATTGTCGAATCCATTTAACGCCATCGCATACTTAGCAAAATATTTGGATCAATAAAAACAAATATGAGCATGAGTGTAATTATGGAAAACTATTATCTCTCCCTGGTTCAGGACGTCCTTCCAGAAGAGGCGGACGCAGAACAATTATTGCCCACCTTCATCTCGTTAGAGGCCGGCAGTGGGGAACAGGAAGACCAGGAGCTTGGCGCTAATGCTAATGCTAATGCTAATGCTAACACCAAGGAGGAAGGAGTGTTGCAGGCCGCCCAGAGGAGGGAGAAGAGCACCGCCATCCTGCTGAGTGAGGATGAACTGGTAGATCTTCTGAATAAAGACACTGATGGAGAACTGGAACAGGATGTGGAGGAGGAAGTCAAGGGGGGGGTGGATGGACAGGAAGTGAAAGCCAACCAGGACACTGAGAACCCTCAGGAGGAAGGGGAAATAACGGAAATCCAGGAGGGTGCGGAGGAGGAGAAAGAGCGGGAGGACCACGGCCAAACTATGGAAACATATATAAAGATGTTGGAGGAAGAGGAGGCAAAGGAAGATGAGGAACAAGAGGCCAAAATTCGTGAGGAAGAAGAGGAGATAAAGGCTGTCATCAAGGCAGGAGCAGCAGTAGAGGGAGCAGATGGGAGCACTGATTCAGAGATTCTAGCTGACCTTGACTATGCATCTGATGCTGACCTCTCACAGCCCTTGAACACTGAGCTACAACCCCTGAAGGAACATCTAAAGAGCCAGGCTAGTGAGGAGCCTAGCAGTGTTAAACTACCCACCATAATCATGGACGAGCAAGACTTGAAAATCGTCGATGCATTAGAAAGGGAAGTAATGGCCGATCAAGGACAAGATGAGCTTCCTGGGGGAGCAAAGTGTGAAGGAGGAGAAGAACAAAGAGGATGGCAACGGACACAAACTGGTTGAGGACCAGCTCCTGGCGACCCCTAAGAGCTCTCTGGAGGTGGGCGATGGAGGAGCGGTGGAGAAGGAGAACCAGGCAGAAGGAGACAAGAACAGCAACGACACCGGGAGCGTCCCAAAGGGAAAGAAAGGAAAGTCGACACGGCAGAGAGCGAGGAAGCATGCTGTGCAAGGGGACGAGGCTGGCCGTGGTCTGGAACCGGAAGCACAGGGGCCGGACGCTGACAGCACGGACCCCAAGAACAAGAGGAGGCGGACGGGGAAATGGGTACTGGACACTTCTCCATCTTCCAAAGCAATTAAGGCAGTTGTAAACCGTATGTTATGAGGGATTGAATATAAAAGAGAATAGAGGTGGGCAATCCAAGGATGAAAAAGTAAAAGTCTGCAAAATGTGGATTTAATCAGCAGATTTGAAGCAGTACCTCTGCTACACTACACTACAAGAAGGTGGTCTGGAAACACTAGCATGGAGTTATACTTTCTGGAACTGGAATGTCCACCTCTACATGGAATATGTCTATACGTATATTATGCACAGCTATAACCATCTCCTTGTACACATACAGGCTCCTTTAGTGGGAATGAATCCAGTCCAGATCCGGTCCGCGGCTGAGCTCTACCCCAGCACCAAACCAGCCAGTCATCAGAAAGAAAACGCCTCTGGTTAGAAAGGGTTCATATCAGTTTGCACCTGTTCCTATCGGTTAGCACCTGCTCATTTCAGTTAGGTTCTGCTCATTTCAGTTAGGTTCTGATCATTTCAGTTAGGTTCTGATCATTTCAGTTAGGTTCTGATCATTTCAGTTAGGTCCTGCTCATTTCAATTAGGTTCTGATCATTTCAGTTAGGTTCTGATCATTTCAGTTAGCACCTGATAATATCAGCTAGGGCCCGGTCATTGCAGTTAGCATATGGTCATTCCAGTTAGGCTCAGCATTTCAATTAGGGTTTGGTCATTTCAGTTGTGCCCATGTCATTTCAGTAAGGGTCTTGTTATTTCAGTAAGGGTCTTGACATCACAGTAAGGGTCTTGACATTACAGTAAGGATCTGGTCATTTCAGGATAAACTGAATTTTCATCCTCCACCAGCACATGAAGACCACGAAAAGGTTTCCATACTGGAGGCACCCACTACCCCCCGCCCCCGATTGAAATGTGCTGACTAGGCTACTTTGGTAAAACTTCCACATGAATAGCGCTAACCTAGCCTAATGGCCGCTACAACAACACAACCAGGCAGGCTTAAGGAATCAATGAGGGACATGAAGTTGAACTAAAGTCCTGTGTAAACTCCCAGCCGGGACAGGAATGTCAGGGCTTTAATGAGGGACTCGAGCTTAGCTGTTGCTATCCCGCCATTTATTAAAACCAATTGCTACTGAGACATAAATTGTTTATATGCATACAAATTAGGCTTTTCTAATGAGGTATATATAACAACTAAAATATAACCTGGAACTATGGATATTTGGACACCTTTTGTATACCTGTTCGATAATAGAGAGATGTTTATGGATTGATAATAGATTGTTGAAAGAGATGATCTCAGATTCAAACAAAAAATGAAGCAAAGTATAGTGTCAGATGGTCTGATTTATTTTTGGAATCTGTATTCTTGTAGACCCGTGCATGGACTTCCGCTGTAAGCGTGGGAAGGCCTGTAGGCTGGATGCAGACCTCAAGCCTGCGTGTGTCTGTCAGGAGCCCACCAAATGTCCTGCAAGCGTCAATGAATTTGATCACGTGAGTTCTGAACATTTAATTCATAAATTCGCCCCAAAAAGCAGTTGAAATGATGCATCCAGAATCTGCCCGAAAAGCCTAACTTGACAGTTGATTGTGTTTGTCTGGTGGTCTTCACTTCCTGCAGGTCTGTGGGACCGATAATAAAACATATGACACGGCATGTGTGCTGTTTGCTACTAAATGCAACCTGGAGGGAACTAAGCGAGGACATAAACTGCACCTCGACTACACGGGGCCCTGCAAGTGTATGACCTCACTGGGGTTCAAACCCACACCCTGTTTTCAGCATTCCTTCATTCAGCATATAGCTCAAGGCTAACTCACAACTAATTACTGCCTTCCCTCTGCTTGTCTGGGCCTTGGCTTGTCTGACTGTCTGTATGTCTGTCTGACTGTCTGTCTGACTTCGACTATCTGGCTGGCTGTCAAAATGTCTATCTGACTGTCTGTCTGATTGTATGTCTTTGCATTGGCTTGTCTATCTATCTGCCCATCGCTTTGATGGAATGTCTGTTTGTTTGACTGTTGATGGGTTGGCCTGACTGCCCCTCTGTCTCTATTCACCCTGTCTGTTTGTGTTTGTGGGTCTTTTTTTCTTTCTTACCATACATCTGTGTATGAGTATGTGTGTGCGTGCCTGCATATGTTTGTGTGTGTGTGTGTGTGTGTTTGTATGTGCGCGCCTGCATGTGTGTGTGTGTGTGTGTGTGTGTGTGTGTGTGTGTGTGTGTGTGTGTGTGTGTGTGTGTGTGTGTGTGTGTGTGTGTGTGTGTGAGTATGTGTGTGCGTGCCTGCGTATGTTTGTGTGTGTGTGTGTGTGTGTGTGTGTGTGTGTGTGTGTGTGTGTGTGTGTGTGTGTGTGTGTGTGTGTGTGTGTGTGTGTGTGTGTGTGTGTGTGTGTGTGTGTGTGTGCGTGCGTGTGCATGCGTGCGTGCGTGCGTGCGTGCGTGCGTGCGTGCGTGCGTACGTGCGTGTGTGTGTGTGTGTCAGTGCTGGCTCCCTGCCTGGACAGTGAGCTGGTCCAGTTCCCCTTGAGGATGAGAGACTGGCTGAAGAACGTTCTGCTCCAGCTGTACAGCCACGACTCCATGAGCCCAGGGTTCCTCACGTCCAAGCAGCGCATCAAGGTAGCCTCACACAACACAACAGTGTTGACCTTACTATACGAAACTGTCATGTTTGCTTTATCTTTATGTTGTTCCGTGTTCCTTCTCCCCTTGTTGACCAGATGTCCTTAGACTTTCCCTTCCTTTACATCTCAGGCCTCTCAATCCGCTCATTCCTCTCACCTTCGTGTCCTTATCTATCTTCCCACCTGCAACTCATTCTCTCTCAATCAATCTCCCCCCCATTTTCACACGTTCACCTCCTTTATTCCCTTGTTGGTTCTTTGTTTGTGTCATGTCCCTTGTTCTTCGCGGGTTTCCAAATTGTGATTGTTTTCATGTTTTCATGGTTTCTCATGGAGATTAGTGTGTTTTCATTATTCAAGCCCTTTTGTCTCATTCCCCTGTTCTCGTTCGCATTGGGATCAATACCTCTTTGTTCCGCCTGCCTTGCCAGCAACCGACCGTGACAGAAACACACTTATAGTTTGGAAACCGTGAAGTACAAGGAACATGACAATAACAAAGAGCCGACAACGGAACAAAGGAGGGGAACTTGTATAAATAGGGGGAGGAGCGATCGGGAAAGAGTTGCAGGTTGGAAGATAGTCAAGGACACACAGGTGAGGGGAATGAGGGAATAAACAGTCGGGAGATATAAGGGGAGGGAAAGTCTGAGGACATCTGGAGAACAAACACTAAACAACATAAAGACAAAGACAGGCCATGAGACTTTACTATATGATACTATATTATGCCATAATATACTATATTATAGTATACTAGTTTCTATAAAATAATATACTAGTATATTACACAATAGTATGATATAGTATTGTATAGTTTAGTATAGTAAACTATAGTGTATTTCACTATACTATATTATACAATACTACATTATATTATACTATTTGGGGATCCTAAAATCCCCAAATCCAAACCCAATGTGTATTGTATCCCTCATCCAAAGCTACATATCCCCTGAGAACTATTCGGTGAGGCTGAAGACACACATCATTAAATCAGTTAAATTCTGTGTGAATTTTAATTGTATCCTTCTGTGATGAGCGCAGGTGAAGAAGATCCATGAGAATGAGCGCCGGCTCCATGCAGGCGACCACCCCCTAGACCTGCTGGCCCAGGACTTTGAGAAGAACTACAACCTGTACATCTACCCCGTGCACTGGCAGTTCGCCCAGATGGACAAGCACCCTTCTGACAGGTACCTTTCACATTGATATTTGAGCCATAGGTGATTGTCTAATACAAAAAAGGCCAATTCTGTCTTTGGACTTTTCTCAGACTCAAACTATTCCCCCATGCACTGATTCTCGTAATCATACTGCGCCAACAACGCTTTAATGGTGATGATTCTTAACCTAATGTGAAGGCCATTTTTAAATGAGGCATTTTTATGAATGGTAACTCTTTAATTTATTTATATATATATATTTTAACATGAGGAAATTCTTCATTAGAATCTTGACTTGACTCATTGTTTTGCCCTTGTACTCAAAACGTTGGTTCTATCTCCTGATCTCCTATTGTGGATGTGACCTTGTCTCTCTGACTTTGGATAACGAATCGGTACTCTCTCCATATTTTCTTTATAAACTTGCCTTAGCATCCAACACGATCAATTCTGATCGTGTGCTTTGGTTGTTCTCAGCCTCAGCGTTATGTCCTGTGATGAATCTGTGATTTAAAAAAAGAACATTTCAGCTCATCATGTGTGTCACTTTGGATTAAAGCGTCTGCTAAATACCCCCCCCACCCCACCCTCCAGGCTCCTGTCCCACTCTGAGCTGGCCCCACTGAGGGTCCCTCTGGTGCCCATGGAGCACTGCACCTCTCGCTTCTTCCAGGAGTGTGATGGAGACCAGGACAAGCAGGTCTCCTTCCGTGAGTGGGCCCACTGCTTTGGGATCAAGGAGGGTAAGCATTTTGGTTCGGATTCCCCAAGTCTATATCTCTATGTGCCCAGGACTGTACCCAGGACTGTTCCCAGGTCTGTACCCAGGTCTGTACCCAGGTCTGTACCCAGGTCTGTGTCCCAGGTCTGTACCCAGGTCTGTACCCAGGTCTGTACCTGGTCAATACCTGTCCATACCCAGGTCTATACCTGTCTCTCCCCGTCTATACCAGGTCTTTACCTGTCCAAACACAGGTTTATACCTGTCTATGCCCATGTCTATACCTGTCTATACCTGTCTTTACCCAGGTCAATACCTGTCTATACCCGTCTATACACAGGTCCTTACCTGTCTCTCCCCGTCTATACCTGTCTATACACAGGTGTATATCTGTCTATACCCAGATCTTTACCTGTCTATGTCTGTCTATATCCAGGTATTTATTGACTATACCTGTCTATACCCAGTTCTTTACCTGTCCGTACCAATATCTATACCTGTCTATATCCCAAGATCCATAGTCAGACTACACCTCACACTGCATCCTAAATCGTGATATAAGCTTTGATTTAGGTCATTTGGTCATTTTTATTGATTGTGGGATGGCGTAATTTCTTCGATTTGATAGAAAAATACTTTCCCCCTTGTATTTCCTTCCACAGATGACATGGATGTGAACCTCCTCTTCTGAGTGCCCTCAAGTACTTTGCCTACCAGAGGGTCCATTTCTCAAGTGTTGTAACAGGCAGAACGCACAAAGCGGTCAGCAAGTAGCGCACATTTAAATATGTTATCAAAAGGCACTGAAAATGTAAAACGATGGTGATAATCATGGTTCTGTTGGTGCTCTGAGACCGAGGGAACGGGGTCGGGCTGCCCTTGGGGGGCCAGTGTTCTTACCCGACGTGATGTTAACCGTATAATCAACATTCATCATTATCCATGCACACAGTAATACATAGGAATACATTTCTTAAGGGGGTGT
>OLKM01002998.1:0-15000 GCA_900291075.1 Melanogrammus aeglefinus | reverse complement strand
CACACGCACACACACACACACCACACACACACACACACACGCACACACGCACACACACAACACACACACACAACACACACACACACACACACACACACACACACACACACACACACACACACACACACACGCACACACACACACACACACACACACACACACACACACACACACACACACACACACACACACACACACACACACGCACACACACACACACACACACACAGACAAACACACATACACCTTCCTACAATATGTCTTGTTTTTCTATGAATGAAATCAAATTAAATAGTTTCTTTATCTTTTCGTGTTTCATTCTTTAGGTCGATGCAGGCACCAAGGTAAAAACTCAAACAAACTAAGACAAAACAAGCATTCTGCTGTAACTTTTGCAGTGAGATAGAAAATAACCTGGCTGGTCCATGACTACAGAAGCTGATGAGGATGATGGCTATGAACGGGATGATGAACGGAGCTAACCCCGCCATGATGGGAGGAGGAGGCTTCGCTTCCCGGGATGATGGGAGGAGCAGGCTTCGCTCCCGGGATGATGGGAGGAGCAGGCTTCGCTCCCGGGATGATGGGAGGAGGAGGCTTCGCTCCCGGGATGATGGGAGGAGGAGGCTTCGCTCCCGGGATGATGGGAGGAGCAGGCTTCGCTCCCGGGATGATGGCTGCAGGAGGTGTTGGTTTTGCTGGCCAGCCATTGGCTCCGGTAGGTTCATCAGAACCTGGTATGGTTCTGCACCAATCTCTTTCAGAAGCAAGCCTTCCCCCAGAAAGTGATTGTCCAAAAAACTATTTTTCAAAACCAGTATATTTAAAAAAGCGATAGTTTTAAAAAAGCGATAGTTTTAAAAAAGCGATAGTTTTCAAAAAGCGGTCACTGATCAAGAGATAACAGCACATGAACCACCCCTGAGGCACACATAAACAAGACCTCATGGACAGACCTCAAACAAATCAAGACACCAAAAGTGCTAATGCCAACATTAAACATTGTGTAGTGATAATGATCTCAGACTTAATTTCCTTTTGATAGTTTGTTCAAGGGGCTCCTGCCTACGCCTACCAACCACTGGGCCTTCCTCCCTCACCCATTGGTGTCTCCAATGTTTTCCCCGTCCCTGCAGCCAACGCTGTTAGTATACCATCATTCATGTGTCATTTATAGAGTTAAAGGTAACTGTTAGTATACCATCATTCATGTGTCATTTATAGAGTTAAAGGTAACTGTTAGTATACCATCATTCATGTGTCATTTATAGAGTTAAAGGTAACTGTTAGTATACCATCATTCATGTGTCATTTATAGAGTTTAAGGTAACTGTCAGTATACCATCATTCATGTGTCATTTATAGAGTTAAAGGTAGCGCTGTTCATATACCACAATTCTTGTGTCATTTATAGCGGTAACTCTGTTAGTATACCACAATTCATGTGTAATTTAAAGAGTTCAAGGTAACACTGTTAGTCCGCCACAATGTTTAAGGTAATGCTGTTAGTTATTGCTGTATGCATGCATATATTGAGTAATGCTTGTGTTCAACTTAGTTAGTACATGCTCAGTAATGCTGTTAGTATCGTTCATAGACAGTTATTCAAATATATCTGTTGATTAAGGCAATACCTGGCTCGGTCTCAATGGAATAATAATAAAACATTCTGTTTTATGGACAGGTTCCTTATATGGGCGTTCCTCAAATGGCAGGATTCAACCCCCTTCAACAACAGGTAATGGTATGGGACATCTGTTGGAGGAAAACTAACAAATTATCAACTCTTATATTAAGTAAATTCCCTCTGCATTATTATCTGTGGTTGATTTACTGAAGACGACGAAAGGAATAATTTGCTGAAGTGTGTGTGTGTGTGTGTGTGTGTGTGTGTGTGTGTGTGTGTGTGTGTGTGTGTGTGTGTGTGTGTGTGTGTGTGTGTGTGTGTGTGTGTGTGTGTGTGTGTGTGTGTGTGTGTGTGTGTCTGTGTGTCTGTGTGTCTGTGTGTCTGTGTGTGGATGCTCACGTGTGTGTGTGTGCATGTGTTACTGTAACAAACATGGTCTGTATTACATGGTATCTAAACACTCTTTGACTGTAAAAACAGGGGGTACCAGCAGGGGGTGCTGTGCCTCAACGTTTCAAGGTAAAGTCAGTTAGAATATGAGTGAATGTGTATAAATGTACTCCTATCAAAAGAACACGTCTAATAATGAATTTTTTTCTATAGCGTCAAATCATGAAACAGCGGAATACTGCAATGGAAACTCAGGTAGGCCTCCCGTTTTCTGATCTATACGTTGATTCGTACAGCAGTATAATCATTTATGAATTAAACACTCTTTTTGTGTCCCAGATTCAGACTCCACCTGAGATGCAAACAACAGCCATTCCCTGTGACGTCCACAAGGAGAACAACTAAAATAATGTTTTAATAAACTGGAGACATAATGGCTATAATTGCTGACTGAAAATAAAGTGACCTTATGCATGCACCATCTTTTTGGACTATCTAAAACATCCAGAAAGAATATTGAATCAAATGATTGATGTTTCTAAAATTGTGTAATTTTCTATTAATAAATGAGCCCATTCATCATCATGAATACTGTTTTGTTTGTCAACGATTTTACCATATGTATCCATTGTGTAACACACGTATTATATATATATATATATATATATATATATATATATATATATATATATATATATATATATATATATATATATATATATATATATATATATATATATATAGTTGCAAGAAAAGGTTATGTGAACCCTTTGGGATTACTTGGATTTCTGCATAAATTGGGCATAAAATTTGTTTTAACCTTCATCTAAGTCAAACAATAGACAAACAGTCTGCTTAAACTAATACTGCATGGAAAATTCAATGTTTTATTTTTTTTATTGAACACAACATGTAAATATTCACAGTGCAGGTTGGAAAAAGTATGTGAACCTTTGGATTTAATAACTGGTTGACCCTCCTTTGGCAGCAATAACCTCATCCAAACGTTCCCTAGTTGCAGATCAGACCTGCACAATGGTCAGGAGGAATTTTGGACCATTCCTCTTTACAAAACAGTTTCAGTTCAGCAATATTCTAGGGATGTCTGGTGTGAATTGCTTTCTTGAGGTCATGCCACAGCATCGGGTTGAGGTCAGGACTCTGACTGGGCCACTCCAGGAGGCGGATTTTCTTCTGTTTAAGCCATTCTGTTGTTGATTTACTTTTATGCTTTGCATCACCCATCCACTGTTTAGCTTCAGTTGGCGGACAAATTGTCTTAAGTTTTCCTGCAAAATATTTTGATACAATTGGGAATTCATTTTTCCATCGATGACAGCAATCCGTCAAGGCCCTGAGGCAGCAAAGCAGCCCCAAACCATGATGCCCCCTCCATCATATTTCGCATTTGGGATGAGGTTTTGATGTTGGTGTGCTGTGCCTTTTTTTCTCCACACATAGCGTTGTGTGTTCCTTCCAAATAACTAAATTTTGGATTCATCTGTCCAATATTTTGCCAGTAGTGCTGTGGAACATCCAGGTGCTCTTTTGCAAACTTGAACCGTGCAGCAATGTTTTTCTTTGACTGCAGTGGCTTCCTCCGTGGTGTCCTCCCATGAACTCCATTCTTGTTTAATGTTTTCCTTATTGTAGATTTGTCAACATGTTAGCATGTGCCAGAGATGTGCCAAGTCTTTACCTGACTTTAACCAACACCTGCAATCTCATCACATTGATTGGACTCAAGGTTGGCTGACTCCTGGCTCCAAGTCATTAGCCTAGGGGTTCACATACTTTTTTCACCCTGCACTGTGAATGTTTACATGTTGTGTTCAATAAAAAAAATGAAAACATATCATTTTTTGTGCAGTATTAGATTAAGCAGACTGTGTTTGTCTATTGTTGTGACTTAGATGAAGATCAGAACACATTTTATGCCCAATTTATGCAGAAATCCAAGTAATCCCAAAGGGTTCACATACTTTTTCTTGCAACTGTATACTGTATACTGTATATATATATATATATATATATATATATATATATATATATATATATATATATATATAATATATATATATATATATTATATATATATATATATATATATATATTATATATATATAATATATATATATATAATATATTATATATATATATATAATAATAATTATATAATATATATAAGTGTGTCGATATATCTATTAACATATTGTGCCAATTAAATGAAGTCGTGAAATGAGACGCGCACTAATCTATAATGGACCACTGGCGCCATCTAGAGAACAATTATCTGACTACACATTCTTCTGCGCATCACATCACATCTCATCAAAAAATAAATCTAGCTTCTTTGTGATGGTTCGAATATTAATGACGATACTAAACACACTTTTGTTAAAAACCCTAACTTTGAATACTTTATAGTTGTTATACAAGGGCGGGGGGACGGAGGGGACGTGTGTGTCCCCTCCAAATTTCGAGACAGGCGCATTTGTCACCCAGAAATTATACCGCAAAATACCTGATACTTTTATTTTGAAAGCGCAACACAGCGTATTGTCACTGGCCCCATGAACGGTGTTGTATGCCCCCCACGGAGCCCTGAAATTTCCACCGGGGACGTAAGCGCCGCAGAACGGCTGCGCCGCGGTCACCGCTGCTGATCGGTGGCCACTCTAATCAATGAAACCCTTTCCACCGGGCGCGCTGCGGAACGTCTCAGCAGCGTCTCAGCGCTATTATTCCGTAGCATTTCTATTTTTGACGAGAGCTGTTGCTGAACCGCGTCAATTTCAACAGAGCAGATCGAGCCGGGCAGGAAGTGAAAAAGTAAAAGCCATATAGCATCCAGTCAATTTTCAAAATAAAACGCAATACTCATGTAGCCTATCACAACTTCACATCAACGTCCACTTCACTGTCATTACGTCATGGCCGGTGGCACCAGGTCAGCAGTCAATCAATCGGTCTCAGAGGGTCGGCAACATGGACGATGAGAGACTGATTGTGGAAGTGGAGCAGCATAAAATAATTTATGAAATAAATCATCCTTTTTATAAGGACAATGCCAGGAAGGACAAAGCCTGGCATTAATCGCAGTAGTTTTGAGAGTGGAAGGTGAGTAGGCCTACATTAGGTTTAGGATTATCGCGTGATCTCGTGATCTCGCGTGAATACGATTGACGCAGGGCAGAGTTCGCAGCCGTTCTGCAGCTTTCTTTGTTTCGCCTGAACTACTCATTTAGCAACAGTGCAGACGCTGCAGGGATCATGCTATCTAGCTTTTATTCGTATCAAGACACAGTAATTGATATTTATCAGTTCATTACATCTATTCTAATGTCGTTTTCATTTACCTTTACCTTCACACACCAATTAGTTAGTGGAAATGTGGAAGAATATCACACACTCAAGTGTAAAAACAGGCCTATATATGTTAAAATTCTTGCTGCTGTTTTTCCCTTTAACCTTAACCTTTTCCTGTGTCTGTTCATTGAGGCATAAGATACAACTAAGAAAAGAAAAGGTATTCAGAAAATATGAATTCAAATTTAGATCAATATTCTTCCCATGCTATTTATCATTCTACAAAACTGTATGATAAGGCCTGCAATTAAAAGAATTGATTTGCCAGTTCAATACTGCCATTCAAAATGTGTTTTCCTTTACAAATGTGTCTTTTTAGAAGAATAAAATACATTTGTGAATGTTTCGCAGTGTAGTTCATTTATGACATATTTCTGTTCGAACCATTAATGGATCCGTCAGGTTTCCGATATGTGCCCCCGCCAATGTTAAACTCGTTCCTACGCCCCTGGTTGTATACTTATATAAAACGATGTGTTCAAATATATTTGTAGTTTGTCGCTATCGTTGCTGTTAAGGAAAGATTAGCTTGGCTCGAGGGCATGGTAGGAACCTTAACCAAGGCTCAGGTGAACCATGATATGACTACTGAAGCAACAAGTTGAGAGCAAACCTTTCTAAATGTCCAATTTCAATAGCGATTTTTGTTTTCAGTTATTTTGTGCACTTTTTAGTGGCTGTGAAGGACATAAACGACAACCTGAATTTCAACCTGAATCCCAACCCCCAACCCTGTAACCAGAAGACATAAGAAACAAACATTGTTAATTGAGACACAAGTTATCAGCTTAATCGTAAAGACCTAAAACTCACCATGTCTTGAATTTTGCAGACAATGACATCCACATAATAACATAGCTGGCCATCTCATGGCGTCACTGTCTGACCGGGCAGAGTCTGCTGCAGTGATGCACGTCTTGTCTGACCGGGCAGAGTCTGCTGCTGTGATGCGCGTCTGTCCCCGTTGACCGCACCATGTTTCGCCCAGACTATAACAGTCAGGCTCCAACAGCAGATATGGACAGAATTGAAACAGGATAACAGTCACGCAGTCACTCAGCTACAGAGCAGGGAAATCAAAAAAGGTAAGTGCATTTTCTAACTACTGTGTTATAATATTTGGGAAAATGACTTTTAAAGGCGATGATTCCATCTCACATGTGAAACAATGTTTTGTGATTCAAGCTACAGGTGCTCCTAACGCTGTTATTGAAGCAACATGATGCTGCAGACTACTCTCGTGCTGGTTTGCCTGCTGGGTACCAGTCTGTCTCTCCCAGTAAGTAACCCCTTCTCTGAGTCGTTCATAATAATAATAAATACAGCTCTCTGTCTTTAAGAAACGGTCAGTAATGTGCCTCTCATGATATTTCATAGATGAGGATAGGAATCCTTGCAAGCAACAGCAATGAGGTAACGCTACTATGATGTCTCATCTTCATGGGCTGGTTCTCTCATTTAAGACATAAAACAACAATACAACAACAACATTGCTCTTTCACACACGTTTTTAGATCCTGAGATTCAATGGGCTGACTCTGGCGACCCTGGGACAAACTCAAATGCAGGTAACGATCCAAAGTCATAAATTCAGTTACCAACGGGTCTTGCCTTATTCATAAGTAAGACAATGGCGCTTGCTAACCTTATACCTATGTTATATTTACACAAAACAATGAATAGCACCAAAGCCTTTGTGATGGCAGCCACACAGAGCGGCAAAACGGCATGTTTACTCTTTGTTCTGGCCTGTCTCCTCCAGGGATCTCCAATGCTCCCCCCCTACATCTTCCAGCAGCAGCCAGAATTGCTGTACACCCCCCAGATGGTCAACCTCAACCCTCAGATTGGGGGCCCCTTCGGCCCCCAGGGCCCCCAGTTCATGTACCCCAACCAGGGCACCCAGCAGCAGTTTGTGTACCCTCCCAACCAGGGCAGCCAGCCGCTGAACCCAGTGTACCTCCCCAACAACCAGCAGGACCAACTCGGGCCCCTGGACCCCAATGCCCCCTTAGGGCCCCAACAGCCGCAGAACCCAGTGCAGGTAGGTGTCTGTGGTGGTGTTGCACACCTGGTGTTCATGTGACTACTCCACCAATGAGTGTGGTTGGGAGTACACGATTTGTAAGCTGTGTATTCATATGTGTGTAATTCAATTTGTTTGTTTGTGTGCGTGTTTTGGTTTGCACGTGTGTTCGTGCCTTGGCCTCAATATCTGTGTGTGTGTGTGTGTGTGTGTGTGTGTGTGTGTGTGTGTGTGTGTGTGTGTGTGTGTGTGTGTGTGTGTGTTGTGTGTTGTTGTGTGTGTGTGTGTGTGGTGTGTGTGTGTGTGTGTGTGTGTGTGTGTGTGTGTGTGTGTGTGCGTTTGTGTGCATGCTTCGGTATGTTTACGATCATCCGTAGATGACCCCACAGTTCCAGTACCCTGTGTATGGATATCCCCAACAGCAACCGAACATGCAGGTAAGGAGGAAAAATCCTGTAAAAATCCTGTCAACATCCCCTGCCCCCATGAGATCTACCTCACCTCTAAATCCTTCTAACTAACCGTTTCCACAGGGCTACCCTTATTACCTTCCCCCCTACGTCTACCCCCAGAGGAACCCCATGGTGATGCAGCCCAACCAGGGCCAGGTGAACCAGTTGAACCAGCCCAACCAACAGACCCCCCTGGACCGAACAACGCAGAAACCACAGCTCCCCCTGCAGGTGTGGACACGTTGGTTCGGAGCGTCTTACAGGGGATTTTAGCTGCAGGCTTAGAACTTCCGCCTACAGAGTCAAAAACATGCAATCTCAGCAGTGGTGATAGGTTTCAGAAACAACAGACACATTGTGGACCACAGGAGCATGTCCGAGGGGCGGGCTCAAACGTTGTCAGAACTCTTATCACACTTTAATTACAATAGATCTATCTATTTGGCTGCTCAAATTCCAAAGTGTAGAGTAAGTGTAGGAGTGTCTTGCTCTGGCATCCATGAGGATTTTCTGCAATCTTTCAAAGTCACCATTGGTAGGAGATTTAATTTTGCTGCCTGTTTTGTGTAGTTAAACATGCTATATTTCTACCAATTTCAGCAGTCTTTCCAGCCAAACGCACCGGTAGACAAGGTGAGTGATGTTGCAAGTAGAGGAAGGATTTGTCTGATTATATGCCATGGTTTTCATTCTCATTTCATTGTGAGTATGATTATATAGAAGCGTAACAATGATGTCATCAACAGACACGGCAGGTCGTGACTCAGAAGGAGACGTTTACGTCTCCTCCTGAAAACCGCGGTGACGCGGTTGGGCCTGGTATCGATGAGGTAAGAACTGTGATTTTCACACTAAAAGTCCCCTCTAAGTATGCTTTTATTTGTGCCAAACATTCTATGGACCATCAGTCTTCAATACTAACGCAAGCTTTCTTTTATATTTCAACAGGGACACTCAAACTTCCCTTTCCTGTTTGAGCCATGAAAAGATAGTTGAGGAAAGGTTATACTGTATGTGCATGGCCATAGTGTCTGGAACAAAAAAGAACCTGAAATGGTATGAGATGAAACTTTGTACTGTCTTCTTCAGAAGTCTGCACTGTATTGATCGTTGGTGAATAAAGAACTTTGTAAACGCTGAAAGACTTTTTTAATTTGATCAAAGTCACCATGCAAGCAAACAAAAGACATTGTTGTATCAGTAATCATTGGACACAAGACGCTCCAGCTGAAATAAATGCACATCATTTCCATATCAGCATTTTGAGAAGGACCATTGTTGACTTCTTCCTGCAAGGTTGGGGAACAAGAGAGATAATTAGCTCAATGATACATGATTATGCATGGTATCAGTGTAATTATATTAATCAAAATAACTTTACCTTATAGCCAAGTCAGATTAGCTGTGCTATCTTCTCTGTATGCTTCATTCTGAAAATGGATCAGTCCGATTTCATGAGAACAATAATGGTCCTGTCCCAAGCATGTGTCTCACCTTGTGTTAATGTTTTTCTCTTGGATTATGTATAATTGCGAGGAAAAGGCTTCCTAAAATCCCATTTGTTGGACATCAAGGACAATCCAATCTCCAGTGAAATGATATTTACTTACCCATTTAGAGCTTTGTGTAAGAGTGGTTTGGAGGGGAAAACAATGAAGGGTGAAATGGCATTAATTGCAATATCAAAAATGTTATATTTTGGACAGATTGTGATTCTGAGACATACAAATAAATTATACAATCAAATATTGGTACTCACTGGAATGTAAATCCCATATTCAAAGGATATCCGGTTCTTTAAGAAGAAAAATATTGATTATAATTGAATACCCAAACGAGATTGTCATTAGTTATGCCATTTTCAGATTTTTTTTGCTTAAATTACCGTTGCAGTTGCAGTGGGATTGAGGACAACCTTCAAATATGGCTAAGGTCAAGGGAACACACAATAAATCACTGCTTTATTTGCTAAAGAACAATATATTGCAAAACAAACATTCTTATTAGGATTTCTGTCTTTAAATGTCAAACAAATAGAGGTTAACTACCTGAGGCCTTCGTTGGTATGGCATTCCATACGGTCCATACTGTAAATTAGGTATTAATCAGTTTATAATCCATCAAATAATTGACCAATAATATATATTTTAAAAAAAAATATCTATACCATGCTCGCAGGTGCAGGGAGCCCATTCTGTTGGAGAAAAAAGTTTAAAATCGATACTGTTCAGCATAAAGACATAATAGGCTTCTAGGGTAACTAAAATATATTGGAAGAAATAAATACCATCTTTGATTCCTTTGGCATGGGTGGTTGTTTTTCAGCCTGAAATTAATTAAATAGTTTATGTGCTAATAGCACAATTATATATGTACTATTATAGGCATTTCATATAAATGCCTTAGCGATCACAAAATCATATTATAAAATGAATGAAATACCTTTGGTAGTAGGTATATATTCTCCCCCTGAAATAACCAATTTCAAGAATGAATATATTGTAAGTCCTTGTTTTACAAACAGGGTTTATAAACTATTTGTAAAGAAGAAAACATATTAATGTATACCTCTTTCAAGTGAAGACCAATGACATTCTGAAAAGAAAATTCACATAATTTGTGATATATATGTATATACAGTATGTTTTAAAATATATATAGCTTATTTGTCGTGATGTAAATATATGATTAAAAAACATAATATTACCTCAAATGAGACATTGTCAGCCTGTAGTATGAACAAAAACAAGTAAAAGGTAAAAGATGTTATCGAAAATACAATTGATAAAAAAACGATTATATTGTCCATCAATTACTGTACAATACACCCACCTTGAATATGGGGATGAACTTTTGTTTCTCCTAAAACAATAAACATGTTATTATGTTAAATATTTACTTCAAACACAGCGTTCAGATGGATCAAAAAATCACTGGACAACTACCAACCAGCTGACCCGGCTCCAGGGGGGTCCCGCCCATTAGAAAGCCCTCCAGCAAGTCCATGTCAGCAGCCCCTTGGCCAGGCACTGGGGCCCTACCAGGCTAGAGAACAGCATGGACAGACAAAAACCAGTGGGTATTTAACTATATCACATTATCTGGCTGGTCTGTGGCTGCTGGTGGTCTTAGTGACAGCAGACCCCAAATCAGCAGACTTTGGTTAGAGAAGAACAAGCGCATTATTTTTGTTTGTTTCACGATTCCTAACTGCTATGCTAACCCAGGCTATGCTAAACCACAGTACTGGCAGTTTGGGTTGGCGAGGTAGTGGCTAATGTCTCTCCCACCTGAACAAGTGGCTTCCCATCCGCTCCACTCTGTTTGAAAGAGTAAAACAATTAAGATGAAACAAAAATCCTCACAATTGACACCAAGAAGCCATTCAGACTTAATTCACTGAGATATCAACTAGACACAGCACCTTGTCCCCCCTGGAAGTCACTGGAGGGGTCCCAGTGGTCTGAGGGTCTGAGACCGGTGCTCCCACAGTGGTCGTCTGGGAAAATCCATGCCCTGGTCCGTGAGAAGGTCTGCCTGGATGCCCAGGTGGCAACTTTCCCAGCTGGGTGAAATACATTTTCACGTGTCAGTTTCAAAACAAAACCATAAGGATAATGCTGGAAAGCCAAGCAGTGGCTAAGTCGCTGATGAGGAAGAGAACGCCGCTAGCTGGCGCAGACCGAGAACGTGGTCATCGCGCATGACTGTCAGGCGCTCCGCGCCCTCTGAAGTGTTGAGGTTCAGACCGTAATGTGTCTAGGGCGATGGCATTTACAGTCAAAGGCTCCTATATAGATACATTGGTGCGTGTCCTTAGCAAAGTTACTGCAAATCAGCAACTAAAAGAGCTATGGCCCTGCGTGTGGACACTCAACTCACATTGCAGAGAGGTGCACACAAAGTGTAAATAACAAAATGAACATATTATATATATATTATATATACTATTATCAAAAAAAAAGATTGCACTGTTGTAACAAATGTTGCTGAGAAAGGACATATGGAAGTTCAAATCCTATCCACTGTTAGATTGATTAGGCGTGGCACTTGGTTGGGGGCACATACTGCCCCAGGCGGCCCCTTAAGCACACCACTGAAGGCAAGAGCTTGGGAGAGGTTGAACTCCATCCTTACCCCCGTGGGTCTGCCTGGGAAGTTGGGTTCCCATCGAGGCCATCCAGGTGATCTAGCGAATGGTCCACCTCTTCGCCATGGCCTTCTTGGAGCAGGCTGGAGAGAATGTAGACATTATATCAAACTATGGCCACATTGTTGGCCACGGCCAATGCATGCAGGTACATATGCCCTTTTATACTCACACGAGCAGCCACAACGGACAGAAGAACGACGAAAATACACAGGAACTTCATATCTGGTCAATAGCCTGTGCTGTGTATAGAAAAAGGGTTATTTATTTATTAGGGTTTTTATTTTCAAAGATCAACCGTTTGATCTGCTCCAACAAAAGGCTGTTTCTAATTGCTCTCTTCAGCAGATTAACATAGAAGCTTAATATTAGGAGCAGGATAGTCTATTGTGTTGGACTATCAGATTCTAGGTTCGAACCTTAACGTCTGCAGTCTATGTATTGGTGTCCCTGAGCGAGCTGTCCTAACCCCTACCTGCTCCTAAATGACATCCAGCACACTTCTGCAAGACGTTTCGGATAAAAGAGTCTGGCTAATGACAACATTGGGAATAGTAGTAAAAGCACAAAAGCAAATCTGCAATTCACACCTACCTGCACAACAGCAGTTTCTGAGTGTTGTACTGGTGGTGTGGACACTTATATATATATTATATCTATATCCATACACCTATAGTCATTAGGCATTGCAACACACAACAATCTCGCCACCCATGTGATTCATCCTTGTTTCAAAGTATTTAGCAACGCTGCTGTACATCAGACCCTTCAGTGCTCTTGAGAAAACTCCCATTTGAAAGTTCTTAGTTCTTAATAGAATATGTTCATGTATCTTAATTGTCATTTTATTCTAAATATCTTGCACGCATAAATGTTAAATGCAATGTAAATTGCTATCCAAAAATTAAAGGGAGAAAAGTAAATATTCTGTCAAGTCAAGTTGATGATATGATGGTGTTGATCATATCCTGCTAGCCTAATCTGCTTTGTTGTGTCACTTATGAAGTTAAGACGACTTAATGCCCTGAAATCGATTGTCTCGTTGGGTAATGTGTTGGGTAGGAGATCATGAAGGCTTATTGTCAGTCATGGCAATGACTTATATGACGAGACATTGTTTTTGTTATAGGCCCATGAAAGCTTAGGTTACACCAAATACAAAAAGGACACCATTAATACTGACATAGTTCTTCTCATGTATCTCATGCATTTTGATAATATTTCTAGCCGTAAATGTGACAGGGGTCAAGGACACTAGAGAGTGAGCTAGAGACCTGGGGTCTCTCTTACATTAAAGAGGGTCTCAAGGAAATAATTTGATAAAGCATCTTCAAAATTCACCATTGAAACACATTGGAAATAAATTGGAAATTACCGCCAACATTTGTAAAGTAATACAGAACATGTCCTGTAAAATGAGTCTTTAAACAGTGCATATGCACACATACAGTACGTACATACATACTTAGTTGGCCCCACTGGGAATTCAAGCCAGAACCAGAAACCTGTCAACTTCAGCAGCAAATGAACAGCACAGAGTTTCACTTTAATACAAGTTGACCATTTATTGTTTATTTTCACCATCAAATATAATATGACTATTGATAGTGGATTTGATAGTGAAGTGAAAAAAAGGGATTTCTAGACTCATAGACTCATGGCTGTTAACATAATCTGGGTTGAAAACATATACTGTGCGTCTATGCAGTCTGTTTCTGATCAGACTCCTATTATCCCGGCTTTAAAGACAGGTAGCAACCCCACCCTAGTCTAGCACATCCACGTCCACCCTCCCTGGGAGGAACTGTACGAAGTGAAGACTTTAGCAGTAAAACTCTTTATTAATTGATTTCAGGATTACAGTATTCTATTCAATATTCAATATGCCTCTATTCAATATTCCAGACATCATTTGGAAATAACCCTGCATACATTCCAGCAGCTTGCCCAATACAACACACCTGTTTACCCAACAGAATGATGCAATGTCACAATGATTCTGAATTTAATTTCTCAAGCATGACACGACGTCGTCAGAGTGGCCGTTCACTTATTTAAGACGGAGAACTCCGTCCAAAGCTTCATCAAACTCATCCAGCTGTGGACTCGATCAACTGCTAGAGCAATAATCAAGTAATTATCTCAATCATCAAGTTTTTAAAACTTCAATCTTTTGCCTTCCAAATCTTGACCAATTTGTTAATCTTCTCAGTTTCTTTTTCCCTCAAGTGAACTCATGATGAAGATACTGGTAACGTGCTTGGGATGTCTCCTGAGTCTGGCTCTGGCTCTTCCAGTAAGTGGAAAAATGTTTTCTACTACATTGTATTTTCCGTCGTTCAGCAGACACTTTTATCCAAAGCCACTTACAGAGAGCAGATACTGTACATGTCATCAAAGGGGCTGTTTGGGTGAGGGCACCTCGCTCTAGAATGTCTTAGGAAGTAAAGTCTTATGTTGCTTAATGGACTGGAGACTCAGTACCTTCTGGGCTGAAGGGGCCAGGATGCTAGCCACCTGCTTTTGGTGAAATTCAAAACACATTATTTTCACAGGTGAGACGAAGTGCATGAGAGAATTGCTCGAGTCTTCCTCTGACTCCCAATTTCCAAGAGAGTGGTAGGAATTGTTGGGCTATCCATATCAGATGTGATGCAATCAGTCACAGAGACCACAACGGTGCATAACACACTGCCCAAATCTCACTCCAACTCTATATTGGAAGGGCTATCATAATATTTGTTGAGCATTTGAAAGATCTTTGTCTCTCTAGATGGGTGTGGTATCCGTCGTATCCCAGGTTCCCCCTACCACCACCACCACCACCGAACCAGGCCGGCCTAACTCGCGCTTGCCTCCTGCAACTCCTGCTGGGCTGAACTCCGCCCGGCCCCAACCCCCGCCACCAAACCTCAAGCCCCGTCCAAAGCTCCGGTCCCTAAATTCAATAAAAATCGGATTGTTATCCTCTGTATGACTTCTATAT
>OLKM01002997.1:37500-45000 GCA_900291075.1 Melanogrammus aeglefinus | reverse complement strand
CTGTTTTGCTAATTCAATTCTCCTAATAGGCTTAATTTGTTCTGAAACGCCTCACTGTAAACACTGTAAAATGCGATAATAGGTTGTGACTTTGACAAACTACACTCATTAGAAATGCAGAGCGCACAAACGTCTTGCATTACAGGTCCTGGTGAGCCACATGGCAGCAACACACACAGCTGGAGCAGGAATGAATAACAAGAGGGAGTGAGAGAGAGAGAGAGAGAGAGAGAGAGAGAGAGAGAGAGAGAGAGAGAGAGAGAGAGAGAGAGAGAGAGAGAGAGAGAGAGAGAGAGAGAGAGAGAGAGAGAGAGAGAGAGAGAGAGAGAGAGAGAGAGAGAGAGTGAGAGAGACAGAAAGACGGAGAGCGAGAGAGAGCGAGAGGGAATTAGGGGAAAAGGGTGAGAACAACAGGGAGGGGAGCAGAGATGGAGAGGGAGAGAAAAACAAACAGAAGAGGAATCTTTAAAAAAGAAGATCCAAAGTCCTGACAAGTGATGTAGAGCGTGGGAACCGCGAGAGAGCGAGAGAGAGAGAGCGAGAGAGAGAGCGAGAGAGAGAGAGAGAGAGAGAGAGAGAGAGAGAGAGAGAGAGAGAGAGAGAGAGAGAGAGAGAGAGAGAGAGAGAGAGAGAGAGAGAGAGAGAGAGAGAGAGGGAGAGAGAGAGGGGGGCAGCGAGGAGGCAGCGAGGAGGCAGAGAGGAGGAGAGAGAGCCATTACTAGAATATTTATGACATCATTGTATTGAGATTTAACTCCGCTCGGACACATGGGCGGTCGGAGCGTGTCTGAAACGAGGACCGGATGCAGAAGGCGTTATAAAGCTCCGCCCTGCAGGTCTCCTGATCGGCCAATCAGGGCCAATCTCCTGCTCTGCCAATCAGGGTCCGGCCTCCTGATTGCCCAATCAGGGCCAGGTCTTCTAATCAGCCAATCAGGGCCCAGCCTCCTGGGGCGTAGTACCGCCACATGCCACAGGTCGGAGCAGACCTCCTTCATTGGTTTTATAGCCTTGCTCCGGGATGCGGACATTGGGGTTCGAACCCGAAACCTTCAAGCACCCTGAAGCCCTTCGCTCTGAGACTGAATCAATCAATAATATAATTAAGTCACTGCACACTGACTCCTGTCTGGGGTCAAGAGGGCCCCGCCTCTCAGCGGGGAGCAGAGCAGGCCAGAGATAAACATCGGGGTTGTAAAAAGAAGAAGAGAACAAAGGAGAGGAATCTGATCTGATAAGACCAGCGGCCGAAGACGACAGGAATTCTACGGCACGGAATTGCCGACACTCAGGAAAAAGTTTGGAAGCTGAAACACAGAGCTTCACAGAGGCAAACAAAAATCTTCGGAATTTCTGGTTGAACATCAGAAAGATAAAACAGCCAGTAGCCAAAGGGAGAGTCAGGGACGGTCAGGTGATCAAAGGGGGCGTGGTTTGGAAGATGACCTGATCAACCAGTCTGGTTCATTCAGCCGAACAAAGCAGAACTCAGACCTTGAGGGACACACTGACAGACAGGTGGACAGTCATCCATACGCTGATGCACAGAGGTCCTCACAGAGGTCCTCAGTCACAAACAGGAAGCAGAGACGCACCTGCAGGTCAGGGGTCAACAAGGGGTCATCACGGGGCCACAGGTGGAAACCGCACTCCGCAAATACGTTGAATGAGATGCAGCTGCTTCAGACAGAGAGACCTTGTGTGTTTGTGTCTGTGTGTGTGTGTGTGTGTGTGTGTGTGTGTGTGTGTGTGTGTGTGTGTGTGTGTGTGTGTGTGTGTGTGTGTGTGTGTGTGTGTGTGTGTGTGTGTGTGTATGTTAATGTGTCTGTGTGTATGTCAATGCTTCTGTGTGTGTGTCTGTGTGTGTGTGTGTCTGTGTATGTGTGTGTGTGTCTGTGTATGTGTAGTGTGTGTCTGTGTATGTGTGTGTGTGTGTGTGTGTGTGTGTGTGTGTTGTGTGTGTGTGTGTGTGTGTGTGTGTGTGTGTGTGTGTGTGTGTGTGTGTGTGTGTGTGTGTGTTGTGTGTGTGTGTAGCATTTGATCTAAGAGTGTGTATTTCCGGTAATTGAAACATATTCATGAATTCGTTTTAGTGGCTCAGGGCAGTGATAAACTAATATATAATTACATTGATAGATATATTAGTTAAAGAATGTTGAGGTGGTCAGGAATGAATATTGTGAAAATGCACCACATCTCCCCGGCCGGTCTATCCAGTACATTAACTCATCTGCATGTCATGCGACAGCAGTCAGTTGGAATGTAAAAGGTAGAGCTGCCAACGTAAAGGCTTTAAAAAAAAAGAGCGAATCAGAAGGGCAACCTGCTCTCAGTCTCGCTTCCTCGCGGCCTGCGAGCTGTGCGACAGTCCCCCTCTCCACCCTGACCCCGCCCCCCTCTCCACCCTGACCCCGCCCCCCTCTCCACCCTGACCCCGCCCCCCTCTCTACCCTGACCACGCCCCCCTCTCCACCCTGACCCCGCCCCTCTCCACCCTGACCCCGCCCCCCTCTCCACCCTGAGAGCCCGTCCCAACGTGAGCCACCGGGCAGGCTGTGTTGCCAGATTTGGCCAAATTTCTCACCTAATCTGGCAACACTGCAAGGCCGGCATTGTGGCGCTACGCTCGGAGCCGTGGAACCACCAGACAGCTTTAATTAGCACGCCCCCCCCACCCCACAAAGCCCCCCCCCCCAGTGATCCCCTCGTTCCCGGGCCGCGGGCCGCATGCTCACGGCGTCTTTATCTGATCCCACACAGAGGGGGCGGGGCCGACAGGGTGTTGGGACGCCCCGCCGCTGACAATGCTTTTGTTTCAGTAAAATAAACCGGCGGGCGGAGCGGGCAGCAGCAGAAAGAAGAGGGCAGAGAACACGTTGTTCTGCCCCGCTGCACCACACGGGGGTGGAGCACGGCCTCGGGGGTGGGGGGGGGGGGGGGGGGGGGGCGGTCTGTGGAGGAGGAGTGTGGAGGAGGAGGACTGTGGAGCTCTTCCCCGGCCCACCCCCCAGGGGTCCGGGTGGGGGTCCTTGTGGTGTTTTTGACAAGGGACTAAATGGTTGATTCCATCCTGTGTGTGGACTCTGTTGTGGTCCTGAACTCCGCTGGTGGGAGCTGTTCGGTCTGAAGGCTCTATGAGAGGCCGGGCGGTCTCTCCTCCCCCCGCCTCACTTACCCCCGACAGGCGGCTACGTGCCAAACATGTCGTCGCCCGATCGGACAGAGCAGCGGATTGGGAAGCAAACCACGACCCTGCACCCATCTCTGGAGACCTGCGGGGAACCCCGGAACTAATGACACCAGGGGATCAGAAGGGAGACCAAGGGTCCAGTGGGTCAGAAGAGAGACCAGGGGGTCAGAAGAAAGACCAAGGTCAGAAGGGAGACCAAGGGTCCAGTGGGTCAGAAGAGAGACCAGGGGGTCAGAAGGAAGACCAAGGTCAGAAGGGAGACCAAGGGTCCAGTGGGTCAGAAGAGAGACCAGTGGGTCTGACCTGCTGGTCTCTCCTATGACCCAGCTGTCTCTGGTTTCTCTTCTGACCCCCTCGTCTCTCTTCTGACCCTCTGGTCTCTCTCCTGACCCCTGCTCTCTCTTCTGACCCTCTGATCTCTCTTCTGACATGCTGGTCTCTCTTCTGACACTCTTGCCTCTGGTCTCTCTTCTGGCATGCTGTTTTTTCCTCTGACCCCCTGGTCTCCCTTCTGACCTGCTGGACCCCTGGTCTCTGGCCTCTATTCTGACATGCTGGTCGCTCTTCTGACATGCTGGTCTCTCTTCTAAACCGCTGGTCTCTCTTTTGATCCCCTGGTCTCACTTCTGAGACACTTGTCTCTGGTCTCTCTTCTGACATGCTTCTCTTCTGACCCCTGGCCTCTCTTCTGATCCACTGACCCCTGGTCTCTCTTCTGACCCCCTGGTCTCTCTTCTGACCCGCTGGACCCTTGGTCTCCCTTCTGACTGCCTGGTCTCTCTTCCGATTTAAAGGCTGATTTTTTTGGTTTGTTTTTTGGTTAAGCAGCTTTTAAAAGTGGATTTGAAAAGACAAGAGTTGGTCTGACTTCTCTTATTAAATAATTAAACATTTGTTTTAATTTTTGCCTTTTATTAAAAAAAGCAAGTTTGCCTCTGCCATATAGGCGTTCAGTTGAGTTTGCCTAAAAGCTTGTAAGGGTTTAAAATATTTTTTAATTGCAATGTTATTACAATTACATTTTATTACGATGACAATTGTATTAGTTGCTTTATTTAAGTGTAGGATATTAATTCACTTATTAGGTTTGATTGCTAAAGGCCCCCTCACCGTTCAGAACAAGCCATTTATTTATCTTCACAATAATATGCATGCTTAAAACCTGAAGTGTAAAACGTGTATTAAAGGCCAACTTTACGCACTCAAAAAAGGCAGCCAATTAATTATTAATTTGCATAAAGGAATGCAAAATATAATTATCTAGATATTATAAGACTATAAAGAAACAGAGAAACATGGGCTTTTATAAAATAAAACCGTCCACACCAAGATAACGAGGTAGATCTCTGCGTAGAGTGTTTGCGTTGGTACAACACCCATCATAACAAATAGTGCCAATAGTTCCCACAAAAAAAAAAAACCGTTTCGTTCACCCAGAACAATTTCCAGACCTTAATTTAAAGCATGAATTCACGTAACGCCTTGACTCCCTCCGGGGAGTGAACGTTTACAACCTCCACCGTGGAGCAGGTGAACCGGAAGACTGCGAATGCGTGGATGATCGTGTTGCGGTGACTGCGACTGGATGCATCCAGGACCCCATCACCGATTTAAAACGTTTTGCGGAGTTTCCTGTTTCTCTTTGTGTGTGTGTGTGTGTGTGTGTGTGTGTGTGTGTGTGTGTGTGTGTGTGTGTGTGTGTGTGTGTGTGTGTGTGTGTGTGTGTGTGTGTGTGCGTGCGTGCGTGCGTGCGTGCCTGCCTGCCTGCCTGCCTGCCTGCCTGCCTGCCTGCCTGCCTGCCTGCATGCATGCATGCATGCATGTATGTATGTATGTATGTATGTATGTATTCATGTATGTATGTATGTATGTATGTATGTATGTATGTATGTATGTATGTATGTATGTATGTATGTATGTATGTATGTATGTATGTATGTATGTATGTATGTATGTATGCATGTAGGCCTATGTCAATGACGGTACCCATTGCACTCCTGATCATCCCTGGAAGGAGGGATCCCTCAATGTTTTTTTTCGTGCCCTCTGGGGGGCTAGGGACGGGTCGGAGGGGGCATTAATATATGGCCTGTTCAACCCTTTGAGATTGTACTTGTGATTAAGGCCGATACAAATACAATTTAATCGAATTGAATTGAACCGTAAGACGGTAAGGAGTGAAATGAGGAGGTTTCGCTTACCGATGCAGTCGTTGGCCTCGCGGGCGGTGGCGCGCTGCCAGGGCCGGTCGTAGTGGAACGGCTTGCATCGGTCGCACTCCGGCCCCGCCGTGTGGTGCTTGCACTCGCACACCAGGTTTCCGTCACGGTCCCGCACGCACTTGGACGCGTGGCCGTTGCACTTGCAGCGGCCGCCCACCTGCAAGTCCGACACCGCGTAAAAGTACGAGTCGCGCGCCAGCTCCGAGTCGTCCTCGTTCTCGTCCCCGAGCGTGTGTAGCCGGCTGAACGTCACCTTGACGTCCGTGGCCGTCACCCAGTCCTGCAGCACCGGCGAGTTGTCGAAGTCGTGGGCCGAGGGTCTCCCGTCCAGCGTGCTGAAGGCGATCAGCCCCCCGGTCAGCGGGTGCCGGTCGGTGTGGGAGTCGGTGCAGATGGCCTCCTGCTCGTTCTGTTTGGTGATGCTTGCCTTGTTCTGCCGCCCAAACATCTTTTTACTTACACTGCGTGGAGTAGAACTGGAACGGCACCCAGGACTTGCCGTAGTCCATGGACTTGAAGATGGCCATGGACTCGGGCCGCGGCGAGCAGAACTGGAGGCTCACGTACGTCACCTCGAACTTCTTCCCCAGCGACAGCGTGAGCGTGACGTTGTGCGGGAACTGCACGAAGTTCTCGGAGCGCCAGCAGGTCAGGTTGTGCGGGTTGTTAAGGTCAGTGAGGTAGGCCGGCGGGTGCGCCTTCTTGGGGTCCTCCGCGTCGCACGTGTGGCACTCCCGCGTCCTCTCCTCCTCTTCCTCTTCCTCTTCTTCCTCCTCGGGGCCCTTCTCCGCCGCCACGCAGTAGCGCGCAGCGGGGCTCCCGCACGTGCTGGACACGCGCACGTCCTTGCCGAACGCGGAGTTGACGAAGTCCGGGATGCAGCGGCGGGGGGTCCCGTTCTCGTCGTAGCAGGGGTCTGGCGGGGAGGACTGCGCGGCGAACATGCTGAGGCCGTGGCCGCCGCGCGCCGCCCGGCCAAGCAGCACCGCCGTCACCAACGGAACCCAGAGCCGCCACACGGAGAGCATCTCGGACCACCGTCCTCCGGTCCCGAGGAAGATGAGAGGAGATTAGATATTAATATATAAATTAAACGGCTGCGGCTTGAACATTTGAGTTTAAAAGTATGAAAAACGAGTTATATTTTTCAACAACGAATGCAATCATTGAGTCATTAGTAGAGCGAGACACCATTCACATTTAAAGATCAAAAAGTAATATTATATATATATATATTAATATATATATATATATATATATATATATATATATATATATATATATATATATATATATATATATATATATATATATATATATATATATATATATATATATATATACACACACATATATAATATATATAATAATATAACTTACGAGGAAACTCTACAAGAAACACTGCCTCCGAGTCACAGTTCAAACCGAAAAGAAAGTGAAGAAACTCCAAAAAAAACGTTCCGTTCACACTCCCCGCAGTACACTCTTTCGGATTATCTCTTCTGAATTAAATCTCCTTAAAAAAAAATCCAAAATATGGATAATGGCAAAGCACCAACTGGTAGTGCGTCTCCTCACTCAGTCACACCTCTGGCACCTCCAGCGACTGCTGTCCCATCCCCTCTCTGCCTCCCTCCCCTCTCCGCGCTCCCTCTCTGCGCGTCCTCCCCTCTCTGCGCTACCTCCCCTCTCGGCGCGTCCTCCCCTCTCTGCGCTCCCTCCCCTCTCTGCGCTCCCTCTCTGCGCGTCCTCCCCTCTCTGCGCGTCCTCCCCTCTCTGCGCTCCCTCTCGCGCTCCCTCTCTGCGCTCCCTCTCTGCGCTCCCCCTCCACGCTTCCTCTCCGCGCTCCCTCTCCGCGCTCCCTCTCTGCGCGTCCTTCCGCGCCCGGCTCACCTCCCAGAGGGCGTGTGGAGTGGAAACAGCGCCGCTTGCCGGCCAGCTCTGGTCATTACACCTCCCTGCGCCCTATCGTCTGTTTCATTTGTTAGTATTGAACGTAACAAAGTAGCCTACGCCAATTAATAAAAGCTATTTTAATCAGTAAACAAGGGTGGTCAATTTAGGAACAGGCCTTTGTTAATATAGGCT
>OLKM01002997.1:5000-32500 GCA_900291075.1 Melanogrammus aeglefinus | reverse complement strand
CCCACCACACTATCCCCAACCTAACACCCCCACCCTGCAGCACCTCCTCACTAAGACCCAGGAGGTGAGGGGGTCTCCTCAACACCTAACCAACAGCACCCTAAAGAACTCCTAACCCTTCACCGCCCACCCCACCACCCTGTTAGATAACGTCGAAGCCGTAGATGCATAACCTCAATGAACCTCATTAACATTTTGTACTTTTGTACTTCTCAAGTTTAGCATATTCTTATGCTTTTATTATTAAATGATATTTTTTAAAGATTGTCCCTTTTACTAGAATGTAAGTGAAAGGTCACTGGGATGTAACTGGAAGGTGACTGGTAGCAGTAAGTGGTCTGTGTCTCCAGGTGTTGGAGTCCAGTCAGTATGAACTGGTGGTGCCTCTGACCCTGCTGTTCTCCTCCACTCTCCTCGAGGTGAGCCTCCTTCCTCACCCCCAGCCCCATATCACACTGACATGTACAATAAAAGTACTTTTATTTTGTAATTCTTTGTTTGCATCCTGCTCACAGAGAGGTCAGTGATAAACCGGCATTTAATTTTGGTTCTTCATTTAAATGCTGACATTCAATTCATACACATTTAAATACAAGTATATCTATATTTATGAAGGTGATAATAAAAATTCTTTATTTTTATGTATTTTCTGTTAATATTCATTTAATTTTCTTTTGAAAGGTGTATTAGCTAACCACTTCCTGTGTTCCCCCAGACCTCCCATTGGGTTCCAGAAGGTTCTGTTCTCCAGAAGGCCTACAGCCTGTTCCACAGCTTCCTGTCGTGGCCCCAGCCCTGCAGCTCGGCCTCCAGGCGGCTGCTGAAGGTGCTCTCCACGGAGCTCCGCGCTCCAGGTAACGATCAGAGCGCACACTCAGCCAGCAGGTGGTCGACCTCACCGTGACCGCAAATTCAGCCCAGGTCATCAGGACTCAGTTCCTCACAGCTGTACCCGGTACACCTGCTGGTATACGTGCAAATGTTGATCAGGTTAAAACGGAAAAGGGAAGAAATTGTGGTCACAATGAGGTACACCGCACCGTACCTCATTGTGACAAATTCATCAATATTCCAAATCTTCCATTTTCAGTTTCAACCCGATAAACATCTGCATGTAAAGTATCAGTTCCTCACGGTTGAAAATATGCCAATATCTCTGCTTGAATGTCTACATATCTGCATATTAATATCTCGTTAGTCAGCGTTCTCCTGCGACCCCATATGCATCAGACAGGCCTGATGGGCTCTCGACCAACTTTGACCCCCTTCCCAACGGAAGGGGAGCAAAGAGCCCCAGCGACCACACGGCAGACGTGAATTCATACTCTCTGACCCCGTAAACACCCGTTACAGAGACTCACACGTTACCAATTACAATTACAATTATGTCATTGTGTGTATTGGTTAATACACACAATGACACACCAGCAGAGTCAACCATGCAAGGCGACAGCAGGGTAACCCTAACAGGGTTAGGGTTAAGTGCTCAGGGACACATCAACACTCAGCTAGGAGGAGCTGGAGATCGAACTAGCAACCTTTCGGTTACAAGACACCTGCCCTACCTCCTGAGCTAAGCCGACCAAGGGGCCGTGTGTTACAGACTGAGACCAGAGTCCTAACATGTGGTGCATGGATGACTTCATGTGTGTGTCTCCAGGTATCTCTTTTCAGAGGCTGGTGAGAGAAGAGCAGTGGCTGAATTCAGGGAACCACCACGCTAAGACCATGTGAGACATGAGATCAGTGTGGGTGTGTCTGTGTGTGTGCACGTGGGACTACCTAGTGTGTGCGTGTGTGTACTGTGACTAACTAGTGTGTTTGTGTTTGTGTGTGTAGTGTGACAAACTAGTGTGTTTGTGTGTGTGTGTGGTTGTGCGTGTAGTGTGGCTACCTAGTGTGTGTGTGTGTGTGTGGTTTACACATGCCTGTGTGTGTGTCCATTTTCATTTGTGTTTGTGTTTTTGTGTGTGTGTTGAATCATTCCAACACATGCGTGGATGTTCTGTATACTCTTTTTCTATGTTTGCGTTGGTTCCCTTTGTTTGAACACATGCCGGGTGCGTGTGTGTGTGTGTGTGTGTGTGTGTGTGTGTGTGTGTGTGTGTGTGTGTGTGTGTGTGTGTGTGCGTGCGTGTGCTGTGTGTGTGTGTGTGTGTGTGTGTGTGTGTGTGTGTGTGTGTGTGTGTGTGTGTGTGTGTGTGTGTGTGTGTGTGTGCGTGTGTGTGTGTGCGTGTGCGTGTGTGTGTGTGTGTGCAGCACGGTGCTGCTGGGTGGCGGGGGGGAGGCTGGGTCCCCAGACGTCCGGGCCCTCTCCGACCAGCTCCAGCGGGGGGCGCTGACCCCGCGGGCCGCCGCTGTCCACCTCGTCTCCCACGCCGTCCGGGCGTCGCTAGGCAACGCGTATGCCCCGCGGCGGCTCCAAGCCGCGCTGCAGGTGAGCTGACCCAGCTAACCCTGCTCCATGCCTGGTCACCTCTCTGACCTTGACCCCCAGGACTGGTCTCCTCTCTCTCTCCTCTCCACTCTCTCCCCTCTCTCTCCTCTCTCCCCTCTCTCTCTCCTCTCTCCCCTCCCTCTCTCTCCTCTCTCCCCTCTCTCTCCTTTCTCCTCTCTCTCTCCTCTCCACTCTCTCCCCTCTCTCTCCTCTTTCTCTCCTCTCTCCCCTCTCTCTCCTCTTTCTCTCCTCTCCACTCTCTCCCCTCCTTCCTCTTCTCTTCCTCTCGCTCTCTCTCTCTCTCTCCACTCTCTCCCCTCTCTCTCCTCTTTCTCTCTCTCTCTCTCTCTCCTCTCTCCATCTCTCTCTCCTTCTCCATCTCTCCTCTCTCCTCTCTCTTCTCTCTCTCCTCTCCTACTCTCTCCCCTACTCTCTCCTCTTTCTCTCCTCTTCCCTCATCCTCCTCTTTCCCCCTCTCCATCTCTCCCCTCCCTCTCCTCTTTCTCCTCCTCTCCTCTCTCTCACTCCTCTTCCTCTCCTCTCCTCTCCTCTCCCTCTCTCCCCTCTCTCTCCTCTTTCTCTCCTCTCTCCCCTCTCTCTCCTCTCTCCCCTCTCTCTCCTCTTTCTCTCTCTCTCCCCTCTCTCTCCTTTCTCTCTCCTCTCTCCCCTCTCTCTCCTCTTTCTCTCCTCTCCTCTCTCTCCTCTCTCCTCTCCTCTCTCTCCTCTCTCTCCCTCCTCCCTCTCTCTTCTCTCTTTCCTCTCTCTCCTCTTCTCTCCCTCTCCCTCCTCTCTCTCCTTCTCTCTCCTCTCTCTCCTCTCTCTTCCTCTCTCCTCTCCTCTCCTCTCTCTCTCTCTCTCTCCTCTCCTCTTTCCTCTCTCCTCTCTCCTCTCCTCCCCTCTCTCTCCTTTCTCTCCTCCTCTCTCCCCTCTCTCTCTCCTCTCTCCCTCTCTCTCCTCCTCTCTCCTCTCTCACCTCCTCTCTCCTCTCCTCTCCTCCTCCTCTCTCTCCTCTCCTCTCTCTCTCCTCCTCTCCTCCTTTCCTCCTCCTCTCTCCCCTCTCCTCTCTCCTCTCTCCTCTCCTCTCTCCTCCTCTCCTCCTCTCCTCTCCTCTCTCTCTCCTCCTCTTCTCCTCTCTCCCCTCTTCTCTCTCCTCTCTCCCCTCTCTCCCCTCTCACCTCCCTCTCCCTCTTCCCCTCTCTCCATCTTCTCTCCCTCTCTCCCCTCTCTCCTCCTCTCTCCTTTCTCTCTCCTCTCTCCCCTCTCTCCTCTCTCTCTCCTCTCTCTCCTCTTTCTCTCCTCTCTCCCCTCTCTCTCTCCTCTCTCCCCTCTCTCTCTCCTCTCTCCTCTCTCTCCTCTCTCTCTCCCTGACCATCAGAGCTGGGTGTTGCTTGACGTTTTTCTATTGATCTTCTGTGAGCGGTGGTTCTCGTCTTTCTTTCTTCTCTTTATATATCTGGTTGTGTGATGTAATGTGTTGGAGCAGAGAGTGTTCTTTCTTGTCCAGTGAATGGTCCAGATAGGTTGGATAGGTACTGGTTCTTAAATAGAACTTAAACCTTAAATGGGGAATTCGAGTGTACAGCTTCAAACCAGTGCTGTGATGCAAAACCCAGAACTGTTGGACCGTCATCTCCTTTGTCCAAGATCTCATTTCTGGAAACAGCAGCAATGACGTCATTGGTCCATCTGTTCTGGGATTTCTCCCAACATCTCTCTCTCTCTCTCTCTCTCTCTCTCTCTCTCTCTCTCTCTCTCTCTCTCTCTCTCTCTCTCTCTCTCTCTCTCTCTCTCTCTCTCTCTCTCTCTCTCTCTCTCTCTCTCTCTCTCCCTCTCCTCAGGCCAGAGGAGATGAGGAGCTGCAGGAGGTGCTTGCCGTGGTGACGGACAGCATGGAGACGGCCGCGTCCTCAGGGGCGGAGCCTGAGACCGCCAGGTGGGCTCTCATGGGGCAGATGGAACAGGTAGCCCAGAGACTCGAGCTAGTTAGCTCCCAGGCTAACGGCGGCGAGGTCAACAGAGGGTCGCCTCACAGGGCCGATAAACTCTCCGGAGAAGGAGGACGAAGGTGAGGATGATGAAGAACGGGATGAGATCTGCAATATGTAACAAAGACGGAGACAAAGCTGCTTCGGTTATTTTGTGCATTTCAAGGCTCTTGTTGAGGATTTAGGTTGGTTACCAAGGTATCACTCGGTCCCAGTTACAGCCAATCAGAAAGAGCTGTTGCATTTGCTCGCTGTTTGCTCGCCGAGAGTCGCGACTAAACATTAGTAGAATACTTTGAACAGAGGATGAGACGGTGTTCTGCTGAACTCCTCCTCCTCCTCCTGCTGTCTGGATGGAATAGCAGGAGGCTGTGAACTTAACAGAAGTCACGTCACTCAATGTCAAACGGAGGGTTTGGTTGTTTCTTCAGGTCCTGAGGATGTGCTCCAGCTGCCGTTTGCCAAATGCCACGTGTGTCCCTGGGAGAAAGACAACTTTGGTAAGGAGACCACGTTTCTTCTCTCCAGATTAGATTAGACTCTACAGACACTGGTTGATCATTGAGGAAAGGATTTGTTCATCTCAAGGCAGAGGTTGAAGTAAATGTCATTCGGAAGCAGACAGGGTTAGGGGCTCTTGCTGGAGGACTGCGGACAGTGGGGAACAAACCCAGAAACTTCTGGCTGAGAGTTGACCCCCTGTAACTTTACTTAGCGCAGATAGTTGCAGTGCTGAGCTGTAGAGCAGATCAGGTTATTCTCTGTCTCTTCTGCTTAGACACCGTTCCGTCCTTTAGTAAAAGTGCATCTCCTCTTCCTCCAGATAATCTGAGCTCCATCCTGGCCAACGTTGTACACCACGACCTGGCGCCTGACCTCTACTACGACTCAGAGGAGGAGCAGGAGGAGGAGGAGTGGGGGAGGAACGGAACGGACGACGCGGCGGTCCAAGGGGAACCGGCTGAAACCGGCCAGAGCAAGAAGGAGGCCCGGCCGAACCGGTTCTCCAGCGGCTCCTCGTCCTCTCGGGATTCGGTGCTGTCCTCCAGCTGGTCTGTCCCCTCGCCCTCGCCCCGGTCGTCGGGCGTCGACAGCGACCTCGCCGGGGAGGTCGTTGTGGAGACGGATGACGGCTCCGCCCCCGGCGCGGCGGCGACGGTGGATCGAAGGAAGCCCAAGAAGAAGTCTCATTCGCTGCTGAGGGTGGAACGACTGTCCCTGATGTTCAAAGCCCCCCGCAGCCCCACGGCCGGCCGCCGGCCAATCAGCACGGGGGCCGACGGGACCCTCGGGGCCGATCTGCCCAACAACAGCCCCCGCTTCAAACGCTCCAAGTCCCTCCCCCGCCAGGTCAGTGACACGGTTTAGTTCACATCTGACTGCATTACTATTTATCTTATTATTACATTAACATTTACATTCAGGCCCTTTCGCTGACGCTTTTATCTGAAGAAAGAGAAGCAACAATAAATCTCTGTGGGCACAGTACGGATGTTCACAGAACCAAGTGCGAAGCACTAACACTCACTAGGTTAACCCATTCCCCGTATACAAAACAGATAGCTAGGATAAGACACTACACAATGCTAGGTACTGTGGTAAGTGGCAGGACGTACCACATACAGTAAGTGTGTGGGAGGGATTATGATTCTCCACCCTGAGTCGAACCCCCGGTGAGACTAACCCGTGTTCAGGTGCGCCCCCCCCGCAGCCCCTGCGACCGCCCCAACCACCCGCCGGGGGACCGTCCCGTGTGCGTCCGGCGCCGCCCCATCCTGAGCTGCGAGGAGGCAGAGGGGGAGGAGCCCCCGAGCCACACCCTGGTGCGGGTGGTGGTGCTGGGGGGCGACCGGGAGCTGGGGCGTCTGGCCCGGGCGTACGGCCGCCTGCAGCGCAGCGAGCGCAGGACCCCCAGGCTCACCCGGAGGTGCCGGCTCCAATTCTTCTTCGTCCCGGCCCGGAGGCCGACGGGGGAGGGGCCCGCGCCGGGGGGCGACGCCCCGACGGACGCTTCGCCCCGAGGCCACACCCACCTCGGTGAGGACGGGGGCAGTGGGGGGAGCATATGCTGTTGTCATGGAGATAAGCGTTGTGACGTTAGTCTTGTACACAGCTCTGTTCCATCGGTGTTCGACATAAACGTGTTGTATTAGATCAGAACACTTTTCACCTTCAATCATGAACGGGATCAATGCTAATTCAACGGGTAAAGGGGGGTGTCATAAATATTTGGCCTGTTAAGCCCTTTGAGACTGTAATGGTGATTAAGGGCTATCCAAATAAAATTGAATTGAATTGAATTAAAGCTAGGGTAGGCGATTTTTTTACTGAAATATTTAGCAAAAATGTCATAATAGCCAGTCAGCTATATGTAGGCGAAGTGCTCTGAGAATATCTGCACATCACTTTGCTCTCCCCTGCCTCTGTGTGCCCCCCCAAAAAATTCCCACCGCTCATGTACACTTTGACCAATCAGAGCGAGGCTCCGATTCTCCGTTCTTATTGGCTGTGGGACTGTCCGTCAACTTGGCACCGACGTGCGTCCCTGCGTGAGCGTTCACGAGCCTAGCAGCTTATGCTAACAAATTACAGTTGCACTTAGTTTGCTAACTTGCTTGGCTGATACAGCTACCTTTCTACCATCTACCTATGTCTGTGAGTAAGATGTTGATGCTATATATGTTCTTATGCAGTTATCAGCACTAATGTTTAATTACCTCGGAATCGGACATGGTGTTTCGTCTTCCTATCAATGTAACTGAATTCACATGAACGCGCATCACTGACGTGCGGAGGGAGGAGCTACAGCAGGTAGCGCGTGGGAGGGAGGGACCAGAGAGAACACGACAGAATCTCAATGGCTGTTTTCCCCAAAATCGCATACCCTAGCTTTAAACCGGATTCAGTCCTAAACCGGATTCAATGCTTAACTTAATCTATTCTTAAACATCAGTAATTCAGTCTTACACGTTATATATATTGATTCCATTCAATTCTGATTTGCCTATAAAGAAAATTAAACCTTTGGATCCACCTCCCCCCCCCACCCCCACACACTGAGCCCCCCGGTCTCTGCCCCCCAGGACCCCCTGGACCCCCCCAGCAGGAGGCCTCTACCGACGTGGCCCACCTCCTGGGGCTCATGGACCCCTGGTACCAGCGCAGCGTCCTGAGCCTGCTCAGCCTGTCCTCCACCATCCTGTACCAGGTAGACCACGCAGACCAGGATCTGAACCAGGTAGACCAGGTAGACCACGTCCTGAACCTGGTAGACCACGTCCAGGACAGGACCTGGTCTACCTGGTACAGGACCTTGTCAACCTGGTCCTGAACCAGGTATACCAGGTAGACCACGTCCTGTACCGTGTAGGCCAGGTAGACCACGTCCTGTATCAGATAGACCAGGTACTGTCCTGGACATGGTCTACCTGGTCCTGTATCAGGCAGACCAGGTCCTGTACCAGGTAGACCAGGTCCTGTACCAGGTAGACCAGGTAGACCAGGTAGACCAGGTCCTGTACCAGGTAGACCAGGTAGACCAGGTCCTGTACCAGGTAGACCCGGTCCTGTACCAGGTAGACCAGGTCCTGTACCAGGTAGACCCGGTCCTGTACCAGGTAGACCAGGCAGACCAGGTCCTGTATTTTGACCAGTAGGCCGGCTGGAGCAAGAGGACCTCTGACCTTCAACCAACTTAATGATCTGGATCTGAATGACCTGTGAGACTCTTTACCTGAGTGACGTCTCACATCACCATGGCAGCTGTTTCTTCTCCATCTTTATTACACAGACATACTGACAACACTAGGTCGTAAACATACATTCCACCACCCTATTAGATTTATGTAAGAGGATAACAGCTTCTGTTTTACATATTTTTTAAAAGCCAAAAAGGCCTCTGACATTTTTATGAAGCCGTCAAGCTTATTCCACATCTGTGGTCCCCTGGAAACAATACTCAGGCTAGTGCTCTTCAGTTTTCTTACTTTGCCGGTTATCAAATTTTCTTTCCTGGTATAGTGAGTGTGCAGTGGACGAGAGATAGGTACAAGCTCACATAGGTGGGTGTTGATATTATATTCCACCTAGTACATTGTGCATTGTGATTGGTGTTGATTTCAGGAAGCTTGTGGAGAACTTGCTTCCTGAAATCAACACCTATCACAATGCATGCAAAATGTACCAGGTGGTATATAATATGAACACCTAGTACTTACTAGTACTAGTAGTACTAACTAACTAAGTTACTCTAACTAAATGGTCTCGTTAGACCACCTACTTCTGAAACCCTCACAGTATAGTCTTTTTATGTGATGTGTTGTGATGTTTACGGTTTTGTGTGTTCCGTTTCCTAGACGACGGCGACCACGGACGATGAGGTCACAGGAAGCAGCAGCATGGATCGTCTCCCCCTATTGGCTGATCTGCTGCTGTACTACTGTAGACACGCCCACCAGCCTGCCCTGCTGCAGCTCTACAGGGCAGAGGTCAGAGAGCAGACACACACACACACACACACACACGCACGGACGCACGCACGCACGCACGCACGCACACACACACACACACACACACACACACACACACACACACACACACACACACACACACCTGCATTCTTCACACTACACATGCATTTAACACATGCATACACACACACACACACACACACACACACACACACACACACACACACACACACACACACACACACACACACACACACACACACACACACACACACACACACACGCAAACACACCTCAGCTGTAAAGATCCACATTGTTTATACATACTGTCAACTAGCTCTTCCAAATCCTCCACCATTGTGTTTCAAAATAAGAGCGTTGAATAATCCAAAGTTTTCTTCACCGAAATCCTTTCACAACACCTTCTACACACACCTGTTGAACACACACCTGTGTGACTGGACCCCTGAGTGTGACTGGACCCCTGAGTGTGACTGGACCCCTGAGTGTGACTGGACCCCTGAGTGTGACTGGACCCCTGAGTGTGACTGGTCCTTCTATGTTCTGCGTTGCTGGTCCCAGTTGACGCTGGCGGGGGGGGCCCGGGTCAGGGAGGTGTTCCTCTACTCTCTGGAGCTTGGAAACACGGCCGGAACCCGGGCGGTGCGGGCCATGGGTCAGTCCCACACACACACACACACACCCACGCATATACACACACACACACACGCACACACACACACACACACACACACACACACACACACACACACACACACACACACACACACACACACACACACACACACACACACACACACACACACACACACACACACACACACAGGGGCACACATACACACAGACACACACATACACACACACACACACCACTCCCTCCCCCCAATGCAGCAGTGTGACATGCGTCCCTCTCAGGCGCGGCCAGCAAGCGGTTCGGTATCGACGGCGACCGGGAGGCGGTCCCACTGACGCTGGGCGTGGTCTACAACCAGGTAACCCTCACTTTCTGTGACTCGCCCCTTCCATCCTGCTCTCTGATTGGACGGCAGTGCTCATGATGGTCACATGTCTCCTGTCCCACCAGGTATCTGTGGGGGGGAGGGGCCGCTGGACGGAGGCGGGGGAGGTGGTCTGCACCTCAATCAACCTCCACAAGGCCTGCAGGAGGGCGGAGCTGGTCGGTACGGGACGCCGCCATATGACCCTCACATGATCATCACATGACTATCACATGACCGTCACATGACCATCACATGTGAATCACATGACCGTCACATGTGAATCACATGACTGTCACATGATAATCACATGACCGTCACATGATAATCACATAACCTTCATATGACCATCACATCACCGTCACATTAAAGTCACATGACCATCACATGACCGTCACAAGACCATCACACACTAATCACATGACCATCATCTGACCATCACATGACCGTCACATGGCCGTCACTTGACCGTCACTTGACCGTCACATGACCATCACATGATGGTCGTGAAACAACAGTGGGTCAGTGGGGCTCTCAGGGTCTGGTATATTAAGGAATGGACGGATGAAACGCGTTGCCTTTATCTCTAATCTGATCTGATCTTCTCAAACCAATGTAACCCGCTCTACTCCAGACCTTGGTGTGGAGAACCTCCTGCTGAGCATGACCGAGGTCCTGAAGAGGCAGTCAACCCGCTCCAAGATGGCGGTCAACCAGGTGAGAGCAGCTAATCACTCATCACTCATCACTCATCAGTCATCCCCTCAGAGTGACAGTGATCTAACCCCCCCCCCCCCCCCCCCTCCGGGCTGCGCCCCCCAGCTGTGTGTGTCTGAGGTGCGGGTGGACCGGGTGTGTGTGATGGGCCGCGGCGGGACCACCTTCGCCGTCTGCCTGGACCAGGATGAGAAGAGGATCATTCAGGGGGTCAGCAGGTACAGACCAACCGTCTCCCCCTCTCTCTATCGCTCTGCCTCTCTCTCTCTTTAGAGAGAGGGATAGACCATTGAGTACATCTCTCTCTCTCTTTTTCTCTCTCTCACTATCGACCTGCCTCTCTGTCTCTCTCTCCCTCTCTGTCTCTCTCTCCCTCTCTGTCTCTCTCTTCCTCTCTGTCTCTCCCTCTCTCTGTCTCTCTCTCTCCCTTTCTGTCTCTCTCTCTCTCTCTCTCTCTCTCTCTCCCCCCTCCCTCCCTCTCTCTCTCTCTCTCTCTCTCTCTCTCTCTCTCTCTCTCTCTCCCTCTCTCTCTCTCTCTCTCTCTCTCTCTCTCTCTCTCTCTCTCTCTCTCTCTCTCTCTCTCTCTCTCTCTCTCTCTCTCTCTCTCTCTCTCTCTCTCCCCTCCCTCACTCTCTCACTCTCTCAATCCCTCTCTCTCTCTCTCCCCCTCCCTCCGTCCCTCCCTCTCTCTCTCTCTCTTTCTCTCTCCCCCTCCCTCCCTCTCTCAATCCCTCCCTCCTCTCTACTCTCTCCCTCCCTCTCTCAATCCCTCCCTCTCTCTATCTCTCTCTTCCTCCCTCCCTACCTCCCTCCCTCCCTCTCTCTCTCCCGAGAGAGCGCGCGAGAGAGTGTTTCCCCCCAGATGGCGCCGTGTGTTTAGCAAATTTTTCCTGAACCCTTCCAGGTGTGACGTCTCCCTCTGCTGTAAACCAGGAAGCAGCACTGATTGGCTGTCCCACCGGCCACTCCCGGGCCGCGTCAGACCCCTTCACCCCGCCTACTGCTCCCTGCTCTGCCTCCCCGTCAACTCCTTCACTGCCTCCCCCCACTGACCCCCCACCTCCCCCACCTCCTCCCCCCCCCCCCCCCCCCCCCCCCATACCCCCTGCCGGCTGTGGGACGCCCCGGACACCGCTGACCGCACGGAACACACCGGACGTTCCTGAGGACAGGGAACACTCAGAACATCTTGGGAAGGCCCGAGAAGGCTCCAAAAATATCTGGAACGGAACCACACTGTAGAACGTTAGTGTCTGCTGCCGTTCGGTGCTCCAAGGTACTGGTCGAGTGTTGTTGGAAGTTCATAGTTGGTAGGTGAGAAGAACTTCATGGAGAACATTGGAACGTTCTTGGGAGTTCTGGAGCGTCGGGTTTGAGCTCAGGGATCCCCTGCTCCTCACCCTCACACTCAGGGAGAGGAAGGTCACCACACCGTAACCAGTGGTACACTCTAATCTGTCCGTTTAAACTGGACTTCAATCCGTTACTCTCCTCTTCATCATGGACTATGGTTTATTTAGCTTTAAGTCATCGGTCTACAAACAAAGGGCCTCGATAAACCTTATTGCCTTGATAGACATACCATAATATGCCGTTCATTTCATCTGATTGTGGTCAGCTATATTTGCAGCAAGAGATTTTTTGTTTGAACAGCCGAATGACAGACAAGATTCATTCATACAAGATCCAAAATGTACATTTCATAATATAAAAGCTAAATTATGTTTAAATTTTAAAGATATAAGGACTAAGCCGTCAAGTGATGTTAAAACAATTTAATGTAATGTATCAATAAAGAGGAGAATAGATTTAAGTACTTAACCCTTAGAAGTGGTTTAGGTGTATTTCGAACCGCTAGGGGGCGCTGTTCAGCTACAACGATTTTACGGTTTTACAGAGTCTGATTTCCGAGAAGATACACATACTGTACATACGCGCAAATTTTTTGAAACAAATCAAAACATTCCCCAAACTGACCGTTTCATAAAACGATCATGATAATGTGTGTCAAAGTTTTACATTATTATTTATTCATAACTTAATTTACACTTCATACATGGCTTCGAACTATTATTTCAGTAATGGACTACAGAGGGTGACATGGTTCAGGGATATCAATTATAAATAAGGTACAATAATTATGCAATATTTAACCCTTATGAAACAGATTCATGTTTCTTCTTTGCATACAGAATTATGACGTTATATTTTAATATGTTGAATGAAGATTTCAAATGGATATAATTTATCATCATTAGGTGTTCACATAGAAGGCTACTGGACTGTATAAATAAAAAATAATTATTGTACATTTTTCACAATGAAGATTAAAATACTTTATTAAAATAAGAATAAATCATCCCTACTACCCGATTCTATTCTGTTCATCGATGACTCCATTCACACCATGAGACCTTCGCCAAGCCCTGTCATGTTTACTCTGTAGTCCAGCTGGACTTCCTGCAAGCGGAACTCATGCATCCGTTCCCGTAACGACTTTACGCCCATCCATCATCAATCCCCTGCTCTCAGGGGCCCTCCCCGCCCCGCGGTGTCGCTGTAGACGCACGTCCTGTCTGCGGTGCACAATGCACGGTCCCAGTATACGCACACACAAGCGCAGGTGTACAGGTGTAACTTCTGCACTAGCAACGATACCTGCAGCGCACAGTAATACATTCACCACCACTTTCCTTTGGGTCTGAATGGACCGCGGACGGTGAGGAGTTTTGGTGCGGCTGCAAAAGTTAACCAGGTAAGGCACTTTCACTTCTCTGGAACTTTGAGCGTGACGTGGATCGATGGGTTCAACTGAGACCAGACAGCTGGCAGGCGGTCCTTCTGCCCAGGGTCTGCACGGAGATGGAAACCTCCGCAAAGCTCTGATCCAACTCTCAGAGAAACGCTTCTAAACTCAGACGCACTGCTTTGTATGTATTTATTTACCTTTTTGTAATAAGTGGTTTAAAATACTCCAATTTGGTTGTTACTCCAACACAACCAGATAAAGAATAGCTAACGTTTCATATTATTATTCTGTTGAATCAAATCATGTTGCACATTCATTTCAAGTATTTATATTCTTTATTATTTTATAAGCTTAATCAGATCAATGTTCAATATTTACATGTTCAAAGTAAACATCCAACATGTAATACCATGTGACCTGAACACGTGAACACATGAACATATCTTCTTCTGTTCTCTATGAAGCTGTCACCAAGCCTCATGTGATCGCTGACTTAGGCAAGCAGCCCGGCAGCAGCCAGACAACCAGCCAGCCAGCCAGCAGCCAGACAACCCCCTAGCCCACAGCTCCCAGCGCTCCATCCCCCCCAGCTCCCAGCATGAAGCCCCCCCAGCAGGTTGACATCCGGGCGGCGCTCCTCCTGTCCTCCTCCTTCCACTTCCTGTGCAGCGTGGGGCGGGGCTGCTTGCTGCCGTTCCTCACGCTCTACCTCCGGCGCCTGGGCCTGGGCGCTGCCGCCACCGGGGGCGTCATGGCGACCCGCCACCTGACCACATTGCTCTGGAGCCCGCTGGCTGGAGCGCTGACCCGGCGCTATGACAAGCGGCGGCTGGCGGCGGGGCTCTCCCTGGTGGGGTCGGCCGCCGTGGCTCTGCTGATCCCCTTCATCCCCCCCCCCGACGCCCACGCTCTGGGGGGCCACTGCAACGCCACCGCGGCTAGCATTGGTTCTAGTCCTAGCATTAGCCCCGGCTCTAGCATTAGCCCCGGCGTTAGCATTAGCATTAGCCATGGTGTTAGGTCTAGCATTAGCCCCGGCGCTAGCATTGGACCTGGAGTTAGCGTTAGCATTAGCCCCAGCGTTAACGTTAGCATTAGCCATGGTGTTAGGTCTAGCATTAGCACCGGCACTAGCATTAGCCCCGGCGCTAGCATTGGCCCTGGAGTTAGCGCTAGCATTAGCCCTAGTGTTAGCGGTTAGCATTAGCCCTGGTGTTAGCCCGACCACCTCCCCCAGGCCCCAGCCACTCTCCAGCTCCTCGGTGGGAGGAGTCCCCCCCAGCGCCCCGCCTGCCGCGGGGCCGCTGAGCAATACCTCCTCTGAGGGCCAGCTGGGGGCCAACGGGATGCTGGGGGGGGTGGGGAGCCGTGGCAACAAGTCGGTCTTCAACGGGCAACAGGCGAAGGGGAGGGCCCCGGGCCCTGCCCTGAGCCACCGGCCGTTGGACGTCCCGGAGCCCAGTGGGGGCTGGAGGGGGGCGGGAGGTGAGGAGGATGGGGGCTTCCTGAGTGGGCTGAATGGTGTGGCGGCGCGGCAGCAGCTCCTTCTCTTGCTGCTGATGGGCTTGGTCGTGTGGGAGCTGTTTGCGGCGCCGCTGGCCTGGGCGGTGGAGGACGGTCTCTACGACTACCTGGACGCGGTGGACGCCGCAGATCGCCACGGCAACGCGCCCACCTGGGGCCGGCTGGGCGGGGCACTCGGCGCCGGCGGGGCGGGGATCCTGGTGAGCCAACGGCCCTGCTTCCTGGTGGGCGATCACATGACCAGCGGCGCCACCCACTTCTTCCTCTACGCTGCGCTGGCCGCGCCCACGCTGATGGTGGGCTCCGCCCTCCTGCCGCTTCTGCACCTGGACAGAAAGCGGGCGCGCAGGGGCGGGCTCATGAGGGCCCTGCGGGTGGTTGGGGGCCGCCGCAGGGGTCTGCTCTGTGCTGCCGTTGCCCTGCTGGCCGCCGCGGGCGGCGCCGCGCTTGAAGACTTTCTGCTGTGGGCCATGGAGGACGCAGGCGCGGGCGAGCTGCACATGGGCGTGGGCGTGGCTCTGGGCACCTTGAGCGAGGCGGCCTTCCCCTTACTGCTGGGCTTGCGCTCGCGGCCCCCCGGCCCCTGGGGGCCCCTGATGGTCGGGACGGGGGCCCTGGCTCTGACATGCCTGTACTGCTCCTTCCTGTGGGGCCCCTGGGCCGCTCTGCCCGCCCAACTGCTGTGGGGCCTCGGCGCGGGGCCCCTGTGGTGGGGGGTGGGGGCTCAGGCGGAGGAGGTGGGGGCGGGGGGGGCGGAGCTTGGCGTGCGGCGGGTGTACGGCTGGCTGTGCGCCGGGCTGGGGGCCGTCCTCGGGTCCCTGGGGGCGGGGTTTGTGGCGGAGCGGTGGGGGGTGCACTGGCTGCTGCGGGGCGTGGGCCTGGGAGTGGCCCTGGGCGTGGCCGCGTGCTGCGTGCTCCTCCCCCTGCTCCGGTGGCGGACTCCGCAGCAGCGCCGCATCAACTACTCCCGCCTCCTGGCGGCAGACGACAGCGAGGACATCGGCTCGGAGGAAGAGCCGGAGACGGACTGGCTGGACCGCGCCCTGGAGGTGGACCGCGCCCTGGAGGCGGACCTCGCCCTCCAGGACCACGCCCTCAAAGTGAATCGGCACCGGCAGAACCTCTCTGTGAGGAGGGGCAACCTCTGAGGGGAGGGGCCTCCTCTGGGGGAGGGGCCTCCTCTGGGCGGAAGGGGCCTCCTCTGGGCGGGAGGGGCCTCCTCTGGGCGGAAGGGGCCTCCTCTGGGCGGAAGGGGCCTCCTCTGGGCGGGAGGGGCCTCCTCTGGGCGGGAGGGGCCTCCTCTGGGCGGGAGGGGCCTCCTCTGGGAGGGAGGGCAAATAGGGTATCTGTCATGTTATTGCTTTCCGACAATGAATGTGTTTCTTTGGGTTTCATAGTAAAAATAAAAAACTTTAAATGTTTATTTTATTCCAGCTCATGTCGGTCATGCTGCTGGTCTCGGCTGCCGCCCATGTGAACTGGAGACTAAAGGGCTCTTTATGGTTCCACATTGACACAACGCAAGGGGGTTACAGACCCGTTACCTCCTTGCGGATCCTTCTTTCGTCCACCGCAAGGGCCTGATGTGCGCCTCCCAAAAATGTTAACCCTTGCGTCGAGGCGTCGCAGCCGCAACCGCTGTGATTGGTCCACTAACTACATAATGTCCGGCAATACGTTTGTATGTAAAAAATCTAAGGTAAAACATGTAACTTTTGCCTTCATAGCCGTCATCTTTTTGACGATTTGTGTTCGGTCATCATAGACTTCAAATGTAATAACCAGAATGGACAACTACGACCAACTTGCAGCCTATCTTCTGTTTTTGTTGAACATTGTTTTAGTCGCATTCAGCTTTCAAGTTGCTAAAATCCATACCATACCATAGTCAAAACGTCTAGTACTGTAGTAGATCAATGGAACGTAATAGCATGCAAAGACAAAGACCAACTATTTGTTTTCTCTTTACCACAGACATGCATAGTGACATGTAAACCCGATGCAGAACCATAAAGGTTCACGAGTACATCGAAGCGACTGCTTGGTCGTTGCATTGCGTGAACGTGGAACCCCCCCCCCCCACCTCTACCATCACTGCACATTCAGAGTTTCACAATATGAATCTCCTGTTACTGAAACAAGAAACACTGGAAACCACTTCCTACACCGCAACCTTTGTCTTGTGACGTCGTGCTGAGGATTGTCAGTCTGATGATTCTCTGAGAAGGCACGCTTAGTGTTGACAAGTGTCATGAGGACACTTGCTTCTGTTTGTTGAGCTCTGCTGGTTAAACCGGTAAAAACATCTAAACATGTTAACCAGTATGTCAAAGATCTGAGGAACAGGCCCATCTTCTCTGACAATCATGTGTCACCTGCGGGATTTCAGTCCTCACAGAATTAGTGTTTGCATTTTGTGGGTTTAGTAGGCTATTCATATTTAGGTCAATACAGGGCGTGGAATTTTAATATCCACGTTTTTCAAAAAGATTATTTCAGGTTAAAACTCCAGACTATTTGGACAAATTCTATTTTCATTATGTTCTTCTCTGACACGATGCATAAAACACAGATTAAATTTGCTTTCGCACCATTATTAACCCTTATGTCTGCAGAAGACAGATCCACAGAGTAAATAATGGAATTGTCTCTTGTTGTGAAACAGGGCCACCTAGCGGTACTATTCTGATACTGCAAATTGCTGCTATGATGGACGTGTGTGTCTCGCCGTTAGGCTACTGGTAGCATTGAGTGGGGAAGGCTCCTCCACAGGAAGCACAAAAGAAACTCCCATGGATCCTAACATCCCAGATAGAACCAACCCAGCATTAAGAAGAAGAAAAATCACCATCACCACCTGGAAGATCTGGAGTCCATCCATCATCTTCTCCCTTCAAATCACATCCAACAGAATAACTTTTAGGTGATCGAGAAGTAAACATAATTCAACACTAGGGCCTAACAGGGTAACGTTTTATGCAGAAAGTTGGGCAATGACTGCCTGCTCAAGTGTTTTGGAAATAGGGTTGAAGAGAGACGTAAGTATTTACTTCAGATGGTTGAGTGTGTTTTACCTTAATAAACCAAAACACTTACTATTCAAATCACTGGTTTTTCAACACACCAGAAAGCCCAAAAACATAGACGTTGCCAATAATCAACGAGGAGAATAGTGACTTATCGTCTGCAGTCTCTCAGAGCCACTGTGAAGGAGGATGTGGAGCAGATTGGTTCCAGAGCTCAGATGATTAAAACAAGGTAAAGGAAATGACGGTGGCATTCGGAGGAGACGTAAAACCGAGGTCCTGACTCACTGAGGTCATAAAAGATCCCAGGGCACTTATCGCAAAGAGTAGGGGTTTCCCCGGTGTCCTGGACCAACCCGGCTCATTCAATCTGCCCCCCTAATCATCCTGTATAATTGGCTGACTCATTAATTCCCTCACTCTCCACCTCAAGCTGGTGTGTGGTGAGCTTTCTGGCGCAGATTGGCTGCCATGCATCACCCAAGTGGGTGCTACACACTGGTGGTGGTTAGTGAGGTTCCCCCTTCCCTGTAAAAGCGTCTGAGTGTCTAGAAAAGCGCTATACAAAACTGCTCAAAAAAATAAAGGGAACACTTAACCAACACAATGTAACTCCAAGTCAATCACACTTCTGTGAAATCAAAGGGTCCACTTAGGAAGCAACACTGATTGACAATCAATTTCACATGCTGTTGTGCAACTGGAATAGACAACAGGTGGAAATGATAGGCAATTAGCAAGACACCCCCAATAAAGGACTGGTTTTGCAGGTGGTGACCACAGACCACTTCTCAGTTCCTATGCTTCCTGGCTGATGTTTTGGTCACTTTTGAATGCTGGCGGTGCTTTCACTCTAGTGGTAGCATGAGACGGAGTCTACAACCCACACAAGTGGCTCAGGTAGTGCAGCTCATCCAGGAGATGGCACATTCAATACGAGCTGTGGCAAGAAGGTTTGCTGTGTCTGTCAGAGTAGTGTCCAGAGCATAGAGGCGCTACCAGGAGACAGGCCAGTACATCAGGAGACATGGAGGAGGCCGTAGGAGGGCAACAACCCAGCAGCAGGACCGCTACCTCCACCTTTGTGCAAGGAGGAACAGGAGGAGCACTGCCAGAGCCCTGCAAAATGACCTCCAGCAGGCCACAAATGTGCATGTGTCTGCTCAAACGGTCAGAAACAGACTCCATGAGGGTGGTATGAGGGCCCGACGTCCACAGGTGGGGGTTGTGCTTACAGCCCAACACCGTGCAGGACGTTTGGCATTTGCCAGAGAAAACCAAGATTGGCAAATTCCCCACTGGCACCCTGTGCTCTTCACAGATGAAAGCAGGTTCACACTGAGCACATGTGACAGACTTGACGGAACCTGGATACGCCATGGAGAACGTTCTGCTGCCTGCAACATCCTCCAGGCAGGGCAGTGATGGTGTGGGGTGGCATTTCTTTGGGGGGCCGCACAGCCCTCCAAGTGCTCGCCAGAGGTAGCCTGACTACCATTAGGTACCGAGATGAGATCCTCGGACCCCTTGTGAGACCATATGCTGGTGCGGTTGGCCCCTGGGTTCCTCCTAATGCAAGACAATGCTAGACCTCATGTGGCTGGAGTGTGTCTGCAGTTCCTGCAAGACGAAGGCATTGATGCTATGGACTGGCCCGCCCGTTCCCCAGACCTGAATCCAATTGAGCACATCTGGGACATCATGTCTTGCTCAATCCACCAACGCCATGTCGCACCAGGAGTTGGCGGATGCTTTAGTCCAGGTCTGGGAGGAGATCCCTCAGGAGACCATCCGCCACCTCATCAGGGGCATGCCCAGGCGTTGTAGGGAGGTCATACGGGCACGTGGAGGCCACACACACACTACTGAGCCTCATTTTGACTTGTTTTAAGGACATTACATCAAAGTTGGATCAGCCTGTAGTGTGTATTTCCATTTTAATTTTGAGTGTGACTCCAAATCCAGACCTCCATGGGTTAATGAATTTGATTTCCATTGATATTTTTTGTGTGATTTTGTTGTCAGCACATTCAACTATGTAAAGAACAAAGTATTTAATAAAAATATTTCATTCATTCAGATCTAGGATGTGTTATTTAGTGTTCCCTTTATTTTTTTGAGCAGTGTAAATTCAATCCATTATTATTATTTAGACCGGGGTTCGAATCACCTGCTGGTGGTCGGTTATGGAACAGTTATGGAATCCTCAATAAAATAATTAAATACATTTCTACTTTATTGCTTATAATCATATCGAAATAAAGGAATAATAATGAGACCATTCCTAGGTTTAATTAAAGCTTGATCAAGCTACCATCAGGTAAGATAAGGTACTTTAGCCCACACCTTTTGATTAGTCTGACCTTGTTCCTACTCACCAATCAATGACTTTGAAATACATCCAGACAGTGAGAGGGGCAGAGCGAGCATTCTGTGTGAGTAAATGGTTAAAAGTGCAACTTTTTTCACCAAAGCTCTCTCTCACTCTCCGTCTCCGATCGCTCTTTGGATTTCTCTATTTGGATTTGGTGGGTTGTCATGGTCACCGCTCGTGTGGTTGACCGGTCGGCTCATGGAGCAGTTTTTTAACGTGTTTTCTGTTTTAATTCCGTGTCTCCTGTGTCTTGCCAACATAGTGTACTCAGTAAATGCAACCGTGTGCTTGTGGAATACTTTTTAAAGAATTTTTGGTCTGTTTCGCCGACCAGCGACCAGCTTACCCGTCAGCACTAGCAGCAGCTATTGCTAACGCTACTACAAGATCGTTACTTCGCCGTGTTCGGAATACCCTCCGATGTATGGATACATTGGGTAACCGATACATGGATACCCAAGGACTTCCTACTACTGCTGCTTCTATTTCTGCTCCTACGGGATTTAGTCCACAGTTATGGACTGACGTCCAGCGGATCACCTACCCCAGAGATGTCCTGCTACAGCTCAGATTTAACCACCATCTCACCTCCACCACTACCATCACCACAGACTCGTTTCCTGAGGAAATACTACGGAATAATTCATCTCACCCCGGCAACTCCACACACCACAAACGGAAGGGAACCAGAAGGGGGAAGAAGAAGGGTTAAATAAAAGCCAGACTGTATTCATCTGCATGAATACAGGACTGCTTCCGTTCTGGCATTTACGGAAACCTGGTTGAACAACGATGATAGTGATAACATGCTGCACATTGATGGCTTCGCTCCCCCAATAAGACTGGACAGAGACAGTGGGCTCACTGGGAAAGAACACGGCGGCAGCGTTTTGTCTTTACGTGAACTCACGCTGGTGCTCGACGGCTGTGGTAAGAGAGAAATTGTGCAACACTAACATTGAACTCCTGGCTGTCTCCCTTCGCCCCTTCTACTTACCCAGGGAATTCCCACAGCTCTTTTTAATACTGGTGTACATCCACCCCAAAGCTAATTGCTGCGGCTGCCACTGAACATCTCACTACATCACTGAACAGACTCCAACATATCTCACCAAACTCACCTACATTTATCCTGGGTGATTTCAACAACTGCTCCCCTGGAAAAGCCCTTAAGGGTTTTCACCAATATGTTACATGCAGCACCCGCTTAGGGAAGAGGCTAGACAAATGCTACGGGTCACTTCCAGATGCATACAGGTCGGTTGCACTCCCACCTTTGGGCTCCGCTGACCACAATACCGTTCAGCTCATCCCGGTATACATTCCCATTATAAGGAGGGTTGAGACGGTCACTAAGAACATCAAGCAGTGGACTAATGACAGCATCCTAGCTCTCCAAGGATGTTTTGAGTCCACAGACTGGAGTAACCTTTTAACCCCCTCCGACAACCTCAATGAGCAAGTGGACACTGTCTCCTCTTATGTTTCATTCTGTGTTGACAGCATTATTCCCTCAAAAACTGTTACTATCTTCCCCAACAATAAACCCTGGGTTACCAAGGAGCTCAAAGACATCCTCAACAAAAAAAAGAGGGTATTTTTCACTGGCACCGAATATGAGAAGAAAGAGGTCAATAAAGAAATTAAGCGTGCCATTAAAGCAGCCAAGCTGAAATACAAACAAAAAGTGGAGGAAAAATTCACACAGGGGAACCTCCGCTCAGCTTGGCAGGGCCTAAAAAACATGTCTGCTGTGAACATCGCCACCACCAGCCGAAATACCATCCGGGTGGACGGTAGTAGCTAGGCGTCTCTTCCCAACGATCTCAACACCTTCTACACCAGATTCGAGAAAGACAATGCCATCCAGCTAGAAGAGATCGGGACCACACTTCAACCCAGCAGCTGTGCACTCACCTTCAACACAGTGGATGTGGTGAGAGCCCTGAAGAGGACTAAAGAAACCAGCTCACCTGGCCCGGACAGCACCAGTGGCCGTGTCTATGGTACTGTGCCCAACAGTTAGGAGAAGTGTTCCAGACCCTCATCCAAAGATCCTTCGACAGCTGTACAGGTCCCCAGATGTGGAAACACTCCACAGTCATCCCCATCCCTAAGAAGAGTAGCACCAAAGTACTCAACGACTTCAGACCTGTGGCCCTCACCTCCCTCGTGATGAAAGCTATGGAGAGAATAGTGAAACAACACGCCATCGGAGAAACAAACTCTCTGATAGACCCACTCCAATTTGCATATCGCACGAACAGAGCCGTTGATGATGCCAAAATATTCATCCTGGACACTGTGTACACAGACACCTAGCTACCAAAATCCTCAGTCAGAATGCTGTTTGCGGATTTCTCCTCCGCATTCAACACCCTCCAGCCTCACATCTTGGCTAACAAACTCTCCTCCCGCATTCACCTGGAAGACCAGCTCATCCTGTGGTTACTGGACTTCCTAACCCACAGATCACAGAGAGTGCTGGTCAACAACACCTTCTCCGACTTACACCACACCTCCACTGGCTCTCCTCAGGGCTGTGTCCTCTCCCCGCTGCTTTTCATCCTCTACACCGATGACTGCAGATCTACACACGCCAAACTCTCACCTGGTAAAATATGCTGAAGACACAGTCTCCCTGTCCTCTTTTCTTCAGACCCCTCACAGCAATATGGATCAGCTCTCCAGGAGTTTGTCGATTGGTGCGACAGCTCTTGTCTGGAGCTGAACACTAATAAAACCAAGGTGATGGTGGTGACCTCTTCCGACAAGCAGAGGGTGCTGGCTACAGCAGTCAGCACCACAATCCATGGGGAGCCTGTTGAGCATGTGGAGGAGTACAAATATCTGGGTACCATCTTCGACAGTTTGCTTGAAATTCTCCTCCAACACCGAGGAGATTCTCAACAAAAAAAAGTCACCAGAGGCAGTACCTTCTAAGGAGGCTCAACTCCTTTGGAGTAAGTAAGACCATCCTCCAGACTTTTTACTACTCCTTCATCGAGAGCATCATCACCTTCTCCATAACCTGCTGGTTCCACTCAACCACCCTCCAGAACAGAAACCGCCTGCAGAGGACTGCCACTGTATGTTCCAAAATCATTGGGTTACCCCTCAGGACTCTGTTTGCCGTGTATGAACATCTAACATGCGGGTTAGCGAACCGTATCATGCAGGGCCCTTCACACTCCCTCTTCTCATCGTTCGAGTGGCTCCCATCGGGTCGCCGGCTTCACTGCCCTGCCTGCAGGACACAGAGGAGAAGGGCTACCTTTGTGCCAAGGGCTGGCCTGCTCCTCAACTTTGCTGTGAAGCATATATATAATATATATATATATATATATATATATAATATATATATATTATATATTAATATATATATATATAATATATAATATATTTCCTGTCTATCCGCCCCATTGCACATTTATGTTTAGTTTATTTTATGTACATTCTTGGCAGATATCTGTTTTTGTCTTATATTGTCCACAACTTATTTATTTATTTATCTATTTTTAGTTGTGTTAGTCATTGTTGTTATGTCTGCTCTACGTGCCTTAATTTAATTGCCCCCCGGGGATATATAAAGTTTTCTCTCTCTCTCTCTCTCTCTCTCTCTCTCTCTCTCTCTCTCTCTCTCTCTCTCTCTCTCTCTCCTCTCCCTCTCCCTCATCCCTCTCCCTCTCCCTCTCCCTCTTTCTCTAACCTTGTATTGCTACTCCAAAGGCTACAAACTTTTTGTTAAAAATAGGACATGCACCTACACACACACACACACACACGCACACGCACACGCACAGGCACGCACGCAAGGACACACGCACGCATGCACGCACAAACGCAAACACACGCACACACACATGCACACACACACGTGATACTGACTGTCAGTAACAATAACTCCTTAGCGCTGTCGTGACTTCACACTATAAGATCCCAGAAAGCCTTTCTGGTGATATATCCAGACCAATATATCACATTTTCACAAGAATCCATTCAGCTTTTCACCTCTTGATGAGCTGTCATCCTGACAGCTCTTCTGTCCTACCCTCATGGGGACCCCGTCATCCTCATCGACTATTTCTTCCTAAGTGTCTCTGGTGCTCCCCTGGAGGTCCTTCGGTCAGCAGCCAGGGCCCCGGGAACAGAGGGGGGGACCATCATCATCATCATCATCATCATCATCATCATCATCATCATCATCATCATCATCATCATCATCATCATCATCATCCATCATCATCATCATCATCATCTTCATCAACCTGTCTAAACAGTGAACACCTGTTATTCATAACATACAGTAGAATTGATTCTACTGTAGAATTCTAATCTAGAACACCAGGCAGTATGAGACACAGTGGTGGTGATCAGGGAGGATGGATGAGGGACCGGAGGAGGATAAAGGATGAAGGGCAGAGCCCGGTCTCCCAGGGCAACGGGAGGAAGCAGCTACTGAAGATAAAACGCAGGCCGACAGCCTCCGTTCTACTGTCCTCCTTCAGAGCAAACACAGCTGGCATGGACAACAGCAGAGCAATGTGTGTGTGTCTGTGTGGGTATATATGTGTGTGTGTATACTGTATGTGTATGTGTGTGTGTGTGTGTGTGTGTGTGTGTGTGTGTGTGTGTGTGTCTGTGAAACATGTGTCTCCGATGCTGTTTCCTGAGGAGACGGGTCAGAGGGTTTAAGAGACACGTGTGAAAGTGACAACACAGACGCCCCCCCCCCCCCCCACACGGCCAGAAACACAACATCACCACGACAACGTTCACACAGAAACACAACATCACCACAACTCGTTCACACAGAAACACAACATCACACAACCACGTTCACACCAGACACACAAAATTCACCACAACACGTTCACGGCCAGAAACACAACATCACCACGACAACGTTCACACAGAAACACAACATCACCACAACTCGTTCACACAGAAACACAACATCACCACAACACGTTCACACAGACACACAACATCACCACAACACGTTCACACAGAAACACAACATCACCACAACACGTTCACACAGAAACACAACATCACCACAACACGTTCACACAGAAACACAACATCACCACAACACGTTCACACAGAAACACAACATCACCACAACACGTTCACACAGAAACACAACATCACCACAACACATTCACACAACATCACCACAACACGTTCACACCGAAACACAACATCACCACAACACATTCACACAGACACACAACATCACCACAACACATTCACACAGACACACAACATCACCACAACACGTTCACACAGGCCGCCGACCAGAGACTCTGTGGTGACTTCGCAGCGGCGGCATCACTCGTGCTTCTGATGGGGGGGGCTCTGTTTCTGTTTTACAGCATCTACACAAACTATACATCATATGACAATCTGTTACACACTATCGACACAAACTATACATCATGACAATCTGTTACACACTATCGACACAAACTATACATCATATGACAATCTGTTACACACTATCGACACAAACTATACATCATAGGACAATCTGTTACACACTATTGACACAAACCATACATCATGACAATCTGTTACACACTATCGACACAAACCATACATCATATGACAATCTGTTACACACTATCGACACAAACTATACATCATATGACAATCTGTTACACACTATCGACACAAACTATACATCATATGACAGATGCGACTCGATTCCGAACAGTGCAAACCATAAGATTGCAGATTTGTAGCTGCATGTAGTTCCATCACCATGAATAAACATAGAGCAAGCATCCTCATTTTAACTGAATATTTATATGCCAAGGCAAGACCTCAAACAAGTATAACACAGAAATCAGATGGTGTGCTGACATTTCCAACACTGCTGTGAGTGCAGACAAAAGCACAAATCCATATTCTGGTTGAATGATGCATTCTGGTAAACTGGTTAATACCGTAATAGCATGAGTAGCACGTTGCTTACTGGTTAAGATGTGTGACCCTTGAATGTGGGGCCCAGAGTTCCGTGCCACACCCCTTGGGGCATGATCTGACAGCCAACAGATACTGGGTTCGCTCCCTAGATGTCTGCAGGCTAAATGTAAACCTCCTTCAACAAGATGCTCAAGAATGCTCTTTAATGACAGGCTTCTGAACTCACTGTAATCGCTTTGGTCAACTTGCTAGTGTGTGTGCGTGCGTGCGGGTGTGTGTGTGTCTGTGATGGTTTGTGTGTGTGCATGTGAGTGCATTTATGTGTGTGTGTGTCTTCAGGAAGCACCTAATTATCACTCAGGAGGGATTGATCAAACAAGTGTCTAGTCCTAGGACGAGTGTGTGTGTGTGTGTGTGTGTGTGTGTGTGTGTACGTGTGTTTGTGTGTGTGTGTGTGTGTGTGTGCATGTGTGTGCGTTTGTGTTTATATCTGTATTTGTTCAAATGCTTGCTTGTGTGCTTGTGTGAGTGTGTGTGCATGAGCGAGGGTGTGTGTGTAATGTGTGTGTGTGTGTGTGTGTGTGTGTGTGTGTGTTTGTGTGTAATTTATGTCTATATTAGTGAAGAGAGAAAAGAAACAAGCCTTCATAAATCACCTCTAAATTGGGTTTGTGAAAGTGTCTCATGGCGCAGTCTGGAGCAGAACTCAGTCCGACAGTTATCGATGTGTCAGACCGACTATTAATACTCTGCACTGCTCTGAGTTCTAAAGAGAGGCCGCTCGCTGTGCAGAATACCAATCCATCGATGACTCAGACAGAGTGACTTTAACAAGGTGATGAGGAGAATACCAGTCCACTGATGACTCAGACAGAGTGACTTTAACAAGGTGATGAGGAGAATACCAGTCCACTGATGACTCAGACAGAGTGACTTTAACCAGGTGATGAGGTGAATACCAATCCAACGATGACTCAGACAGAGTGACTTTAACCAGGTGATGAGGAGAATACCAGTCCAATCAACATAATTACAATTATTTTGGTTCACAGTGTGGAACATTTCATCATTATCCTCACTCAGTCACTTTCTAACATGGTTTAATATCCACTGTGATGCTAATTTTGATTTTTTTTAACCCCCCCCCCGCCCTTAATAACTTTTGCTTGTTGTTTTCATTGCAGAAATTATGCTATTGTCTTCACAGACTGAAATCTGTTCATAATCACAGATTTGAATCTCCTCAATATGAGAATACTGCTGTTAGCT